>CM068296.1:82674174-82814817 GCA_034768395.1 Linum lewisii
TTTGAACGATTTTTGCCTTGAGGCTGATCATTAATACTATAAGTATGTTCCTTTCCAAAAAAAAATTTAGCGACACTCCCTAAATTACGGATACTTCGTAGCTATATATATGTAATGTCATATAATTGATGGTGTATTTTATCTAAAAAATAATAAAAATATAAATGTAAACCCTAAATCCAACGAGGAAGGGTCGCAATAATCCGCCAACTCCGAGGGCAAACTTTCCCCAGTCAAAACCAAGGAGTAAAAGCTTCTTGTCGTTTTCTCGTACGAGATCTGAGAAATTAGTTCTCTTTTAAATATTCAGCCAATAATTTCAAGTTTCAACTTCTGCGGTCCAGCTTTACTCTGACCTCACTCGGAAGCCGTTAGATCATACTTTCAAATCTTCACAACCCACAACCAACGGTTCCGGGCATCACAGGCTTCAGATACCCACGAGCTTACTATGTACTTCATCTCCACGTGAACACACCCCATCTGAGTTAAAAAGGCAGTTGTCAGCTGGGAGATTCCGCGCCGAGAAACTGGACAAAAATCGAGCCGGCTCGGTGGGGACCACCGGAAAACAAAGTCCCTGTATGTTTAAATGGCACCAGAAAATCTGACTGTCTTATCAGTATACTTATCACTCAGATCGATAATCAGTCAAATGATAAGCAACTGTACTTATCATAGCTCCTATCACTGTCTTTTCCCAGTTTTCTATAAAAATTAAATCGTTTTTTTGTTTACAGATATAAAAGAGTTGGAGTCGAGTTTGTGTGATCCATATAAATTCTTTCAAAAAGGAGGAACAGAGAGTCGTCTCGTCTCAGCTGGAGCGAAGAAGAGGAAGAAGAAGAAGAAGCTTCTTATGGTTTATGTTGAGCTCTCTATCAGTTGCTATGGAGGCTGATCTCGTTCTTCTCTTTTAGCTTTGGAGGATTCGTTTTTTGTTTGGTGAGTTTTCTCAGAAGTTGGTTGCTCTGCATTTGCTTATCGATTTTTCCTATGTTGTGTTTTTTTTTTTTTGTAATTTTAAAATTGAACTTCTGGTCTTCTCTGGCTTCGTTACATCTGAGATTCGTATTTTTCAATCGAGGTACAAAATCCTTTTTGCCCGTTGGTCCTCCATCGCAAAACCCTAATTTCTTAATTTGGGGGGGGGTTTTGGTGCCGATTTTCACCTTTTATTTCTTAATTACGTGATCTGGTTTTGAGTTGAGTTGTGAACAAGATTAGTTTCCTCATTTCGTTTGTTATTTATAGCAGGCTGTCCTTTTAGTAAAAAAATTTCGCAGATCTAGTAGTAATTTTGGAGATAGGGAGGAATCTGGTAGCAAATACGGCGCAGTTAAGATGTCATCTCTCAGTAGAGAGCTGGTCTTCCTGATCTTGCAGTTCCTTGACGAAGAGAAGTTCAAGGAGACTGTCCACAAGTAATGTTTCTGGTCACCAGTTTGGTTGCTTGTTGTTTGTGAAATTATTAGTTTGTTTTTGGCTGGCTTAAAGGTATACTAAGAACGTTGCTTCGAACTGCAAATAGGCTTGAGCAGGAATCTGGGTTTTACTTCAACATGAAGTATTTTGAAGATGAAGTGCATAATGGTAACTGGGATGAGGTTGAGAAGTATCTTTCTGGTTTCACCAAGGTCGATGATAATCGTTATTCGATGAAAATATTTTTTGAGATAAGGAAGCAGAAGTACCTCGAAGCGTTGGATAAGTAAGCCTTTCAGTTCTATAGTTTCGAAAGAGTCTGCTTTGTGGTTTTTGGAGTAAATTTGGTTTCTCTGTTAACTATATGGGAGTGGTTAAAATTTTCTAGGCATGACCGGTCCAAGGCAGTGGATATACTGGTCAAGGATTTGAAAGTGTTCGCCACATTTAATGAGGAGCTTTTCAAGGAGATAACTCAGTTGTTGACTTTGGAGAATTTTAGGTAACTCAACCTTCGTAGATTATTTTTCAGTCATCTGAGATGTACCCGCTGAAAATTGCTTCTAATAATGCACAGGGAGAATGAGCAACTATCCAAGTACGGGGATACAAAATCAGCAAGAGCAATTATGTTGGTGGAGCTCAAGAAGCTTATTGAAGCAAATCCTTTGTTTCGTGATAAATTGCAGTTTCCAAACCTAAAAAATTCGAGGCTAAGGACACTTATAAACCAGAGGTTAGTCCAATTAAATTGATTGTCTTGAATCAACCTACTTTGACTTCATTTCTACATTACTTCTCTGGCTGGGTTTTCCTTCATTAGGTCAATGAATTTGTATGCATAGCCTCTCAGAGTTATTTCCATATTTATGTTCTCGGAGTTCCACTTTTATTTACAAGACATGTTTACTTGACTGTTGGGTACAATTTTCTTAAAAGTTATTGGAAGTCTTACAAGCACCCTTTGACTTTCAAGTAGTAAGGAAGTGAGAGCTCTGGCTCCATGCAAATATTTTGACCGCATGTTGTTGCTAGACATGATAGCTTTATTTACCGTTGATGACTTTCATATGCTGTGTTGTAGCTGACAAATCTTTTCCTCCTGCGAATTTCAGTTTGAATTGGCAGCACCAACTTTGTAAAAATCCTAGGCCAAATCCAGATATAAAAACACTGTTTGTGGATCATTCATGTGGGCAACCAAATGGTGCTCGAGCTCCATCACCAGCAAACAATGCATTACTTGGGGCCTTGCCTAAAGCTGGAGGGTTTCCTCCTCTGGGTGCTCATGGGGTGGGTTATTTGGATTCATGCTTTATAGCAACTACTATATTCTAAATATTTCTGCATCTCTTAAGGGCTTTAGTTTATGTTTTCAGCCATTTCAGCCTACACCCGCAGCTGTTCCAGCACCACTTGCAGGTTGGATGTCTAATCCCTCTGTTACTCATCCAGCCGTTTCTGGAGGAGCTGCCATCGGTCTTGGAACTTCATCAATTCCTGGTAGTGTGTTCATTCATCATTGGTTTCCCTTTTATACCTCATGGTTCAGCACATTCATCTGTAAGATGTTTTAGTGCCTGTCCACTGTTTGACAAAACATAATTTTTCTCTTCATGAATAGCGGCTCTGAAGCACCCTAGGACCCCCCCTACTAACCCATCCGTGGATTATCCATCTGGAGATTCTGATCATGTTGCAAAACGAACAAGGCCTATGGGAATAACTGATGAGGTTCCTGCCACTTCACTCACTTCCAGTTTTTAATGTTGACAAATTTCATTTAACCAGTGGATCATTGTTTGTTCTGTGTTCAACATTATCTATATTCTTGTTCTCATCCTCTTAAAGCAGGTGAATTTGCCAGTTAATGTTATGCCAGTATCATTTCCTGGACATGGTCATGGTCCAGCTTTTAATGCACCAGATGATTTGCCCAAGGCAGTATCACGAAGTCTGAATCAGGGATCATCTCCTATGAGTATGGATTTCCATCCTGCTCAGCAGACCCTTCTATTAGGTATGCCTGATATTTGTCTCTACTCATGCACGTTTCTCTTGATTTTCCCGGGACAGCCATCTGACTTATTATCTACTCTGATGGTGTAGTTGGCACTAATGTGGGGGACATTGGTTTGTGGGAAGTCGGTTCTAGGGAGCGACTGGTTTTGAGAAACTTCAAGGTCTGGGATTTAAGTGCATGTTCAATGCCTCTACAGGTATGCCTATTGTCGTCTTCAAGATCATCTTCTACTGTAAAAATGTCTAGTATTGGGTGTTTAACAAAATTATATGAAATCCAGGCAGCTCTTGTCAAGGATCCTGCGGTTTCTGTTAACCGTGTGATTTGGAGTCCTGATGGCAACTTGTTTGGTAGGCCAGTTCCATTGAGTTTCATACTTGAATAATGAATTCTCCAGTAAATTTCATTCTAAGGATTAAATTGATCTTTACTAAATATGATCTTTCTTAACTACAGGAGTTGCATACTCTAGGCACATTGTGCAAATATATTCTTATCATGGTGGTGATGATGTAAGGCAGCACTTGGAGGTATATCAAAGGAACTTAGCTGTTATGAAGCTTATTACATTTGTTTTCTGGTTTTCTATCCACTTAATGACACTGAACTTCATGAATAGATTGATGCTCATGTTGGTGGAGTAAATGATATTGCTTTTTCTACCCCAAATAAGCAACTTTGTGTAATTACCTGTGGTGACGACAAGACAATTAAGGTTTGTTCTATGCTACAGTAATTTTCCTTTGGATGCTAAGAACATTGCTGATTTATATTGGTCCACTAATTAATTTGTAATGTTAGGTGTGGGATGCTGGAACTGGTGCAAAACAATATACTTTTGAAGGTCATGAGGCTCCTGTATATTCTGTCTGCCCTCACTATAAGGAAAACATTCAGGTTGAATTGCCATCGTTATGAATGGTTTCTTTCTTGCAATGCCTGCACACAACCTTTTCTGTCTGTCATTTTCATTTGCTTGTAATTACTTGTTATTAGGCTTGCTGATATCTATTACTCTCTTTCAATGTAGTTTATTTTCTCTACTGCCCTTGATGGAAAGATAAAAGCCTGGTTATATGACAATTTGGGATCTCGAGTAGATTATGAAGCTCCGGGTCGGTGGTGCACAACGATGGCTTACAGTGCTGATGGCACAAGGTTGATATACTACACGTATTGTAGGAAATATTAGTCCTAGCTGTTGCTTGGTACTTCTTGAAAGAATTTAAGAACGCTTGTCTTGTCTTTCTCGTTTGAACTAATTTGACAAAACATGTAGGTTATTTTCTTGTGGAACAAGCAAAGATGGTGAGTCATATATTGTGGAGTGGAATGAGAGTGAAGGTGCTGTCAAGAAGCACTACCAGGGTTTCCGTAAGCGTTCTCTGGGTGTTGTGCAATTTGATACAATGAAGAATAGATATTTGGCTGCCGGTGACGAATTTGTCATCAAGTTCTGGGATATGGACAATGTCCAGCTTTTAACTTCAATAGATGCTGATGGGGGACTTCCGGTGGGTTTTTATGTAATCTATTACACGTTAACTAATTGTTTGACAATTTTCTGCCCTCATGTTTTGCTATTGCATTTATTAGGCAAGCCCCCGTATCCGCTTCAACAAAGATGGCACTCTTCTAGCTGTCTCTGGGAATGACAATGTGATAAAGGTGTTGGCGAATAATGATGGTACTAGGTTGTTGCGCACGTTTGAAAATCTTTCATATGATACCTCACGAGCATCTGAAGCTGTATCAAAGGTATTTGTGATGATCAGAACCATATTTATCAGAAAAAGTGACTATTTATGAAGAGACTCTACGGTAGTACTTCATCTATATTTTATGTTCTGCAGCCTGCAATAAGTCCTATCTCAGCAGCAGCAGCAGCAGCTGCAGCTGCAGCTGCAACAAGTACTAGTGCTGGGCTTGCTGAAAGGGCTTCCTCTGCAGTCAACATTTCTGGAATGGTTAGTTAGGATGTCCTGTTCGTATTTTTCTGCATCAGTGTTATGTTTTTCAGCTCCAATATTGTGGTTGTATGGTAGTTAGCTTAACATAGAGGAGCAGATGCCTGCATGGGCTTGTTTCTTTCACTATGCTGGTTCTTTGTTATTTCTTCTATTGACAAGTTATTTTCCACAGAATGGAGATGCACGGAACTTGGGAGATGTGAAGCCTAGAATAGCAGAAGAATCCAATGACAAGTCAAAGATCTGGAAACTTACAGAAATAAATGAACCGGCTCAATGTCGAACCTTGAGGCTTCCTGAAAATTTGAGAGTAACAAAGGTATTATATTGACGAAAAATCCTATCCATTTTCAATTGTATGTTGGTGTTGTGATTCTGTGAAAATGTAGATGTCTCTTTGGTGCTATGAGAGTTGAGTTTGTACCTGCATTGTTTTGTATTTTTTTTGTTTTTCTTCCAATGCTTATATCTCTTTGTTCCTTCGTGCAGATATCGAGATTAATTTATACCAATTCAGGAAATGCCATTCTGGCATTAGCATCTAATGCAATCCATTTGTTATGGAAATGGCAACGAAGTGAGCGTAATTCGACTGGGAAGGTATGAAGAACAATTATGACCATTTTTTATAACTTTTCTGCTGTGAATATAATATAATTAGAAAGTAAACTGACGCCTGATTGAATTGTTTCTGCAGGCTACTGCTGGTGTATCACCTCAATTATGGCAACCATCTAGCGGCATTTTGATGACCAATGATGTGACTGACACTAACCCTGAAGATTCAGTATCCTGCTTTGCTTTGTCCAAAAATGATTCTTATGTTATGTCAGCATCCGGGGGAAAGATTTCTCTGTTTAATATGATGACATTCAAGGTAAAGCATCTGTCATGGCCTTGATCTCTCAGTCTAAATTCCGTTTTCTCAAATCATTCTCGGTTGAAAATGCAGACCATGACAACTTTCATGCCTCCGCCACCGGCTGCAACATTCCTTGCCTTCCACCCTCAAGATAACAATATCATTGCTATTGGGATGGATGATTCCACAATTCAAATATACAATGTTCGCGTGGATGAGGTGCGACTCGGTCCTCTGCTCGATTCATGTCGTACAACGCTTATCTCCAAACCATGTGTGATGTTTTTTTTTCTCCTACTGCTGTTCTATTTATGAATACAGGTAAAAAGCAAGCTGAAAGGACATTCTAAGAGAATAACTGGCCTCGCATTCTCTCACGTGCTGAATGTGCTAGTTTCATCAGGAGCAGATGCCCAGGTAATAATGAAACCTAACATATCTCCCAAGTTAGTTCATTTTAACGCCTTTTATCAGTATTTTATTCCATGAAGTTGGTTTATGCTCGAGCACCTTCATCCACGGAAATATGGGCTTGCTGGCCACAAATTATTTGTCGTGCTATAGGCACCCTTTATGTTGGTTCTGCTATAAGTTAAGCCTTTTGTTTTCCATCGTTATAGATTTGTGTATGGAGTTCTGATGGATGGGAAAAGCAAAAGACGAGATTATTACAAGTTCCAGCTGGAAGGCCAGCGGCAGCACAGTCAGACACTCGTGTGCAATTTCATCAGGACCAGACTCACTTCCTTGTTGTACACGAAACACAGCTTGCCATCTATGAAGCGTCAAAACTCGAATGTGTAAAACAGGTACTCTCAAATCTGTCTACTTCACTTGGTAATCTGATGCCTTCATGGTCTCGTCTCAACTATGTTTTGGTTTTCGCAGTGGCTCCCGCGTGAACCTTCTGCACCGATATCTCATGCAACATTCTCGTGTGATAGTCAGCTGGTGTATGCTAGCTTTTTGGATGCTAGTGTTTGTGTGTTTAGTGCTGCAAATCTCAGACTACGCTGCCGTATCAATCCCTCGGCTTATCTTCCAGCAAACGTCAGGTATTGTTACTCACGCTCCATAATTGATAGTTGCCTATGAAACCCATGATAAAGATTCGTCTCGCCCTTTGAGAATCGACATAATCACGAATGTAGTAAAGTCTGACTTGATATTCTTGGCCACTGCTGACAAATCAAGATGCTTAATAATGCAGTGTTCCTAACGTGCACCCACTTGTAATTGCTGCACACCCACAAGAACCGAATCAATTCGCTATCGGGCTATCAGACGGAGGGGTTCACGTATTCGAACCTGTTGAATCTGAAGGCAAATGGGGTGTCCCTCCACCACCCGAGAACGGGTCGGCGAGCAGTGTTCCCGCAACGCCTTCTTCAGTCGGGGCATCGGGCTCAGAACAAGCTCAGAGATGATAGGCAGGGGCCCTATTCTTAATATTAGGTAAATATGCATCAACGACTCACTTGATCTTACTCTGAAGTTCTTCATAAGAAGCATTGACTTGAAACTACGATGACGATCCAGGTTAACGGATTTGGCATCTCTGATACTTGGGTTTCTGCGGTTGTTTGTTTGATGCAGTTGCCTCCTTGCCTTTGACTTGTAATTTACTGAAGGGACGACAAGTAGTAGATGATGTTATTGACTTGTTAGGCAAATGTTATTCTCAGATACAGACAGTTTGTCAGGTAAATGGTGGTGTAGGGTAGAGATAGCATAAAATGTTGAATGTTCCCATTTGCCAGTTTGAGATTATGAGAATTTTTCCTTTTTCTTGAAAAGAAAGGATTGATAATTTCCTTTTTATGATCATCTCTTTGGTTTATTTCTCTCATTTATGGAATTTCTAGAGTAAGAAATAGGAGGCTCAGATTCAGCCCAGTTCTAACTTGACTCGGCTCGATTTGTTATTTGAGTCAACTAGATGTCAATAATCTATAACTCGTCTAACTAAAAAGTTTCAAAATCTGCAAGTAAACTGTAACCTGATTGACTCGTAACCTGTTCAATACATTGGCTCGTGATCTGTAGTTTGAAGAATGGTGTTTGATTGCAACGCCTAATTGTTTCTATTACATCTTTTGATCCATAAGGGACCTCCAAATTAGACCAACACCTTGTTTTGGATTGAGTGGCCTATCCAGGAACAAGCAGTAGTGCACATGTTGTCCCAGGTCTTCCTATCAGGAATGATATGTTGCACAACTGTTCTGGAAAACTTACAGTCAAAGAAGAGGTGACTTCTCCCATCCTGCCATAGCACACACTTTGCCTTGGCTTGTTTTGGTCTGATGTCATTCCATACTTTGCTCAGTTTGAACTTATCCATAACACTCCCATTCCAAAGCAAGTTTCTTTCACAGTCGGAAGCTGGCCGAATTGAGAGTTTTTACTCATTGGGGGTTTAGGCTAGGGTATAGGCTTTAGGGCTTACGGTTTAGGGTCTATTACTCAATTTTTGTTGCTGCCTTGGACATTGTGGTTGAAACAACCTCAGATATTTAGTATCAAGCGATGGGACACAATGGCTCAATCGCTTTCATTGCAGAGATCTAAGTCGCCAAATTTTGACTCGTCATAGATTGTTATAGTTGGAGATGGGAGAATGATAAGCTTATTGCTACACATATTAAGCTCGAGAAGGAGATGAAGTCTATTAAAGATGAAGATTGTAGATGAAAAAGATAGAAGAAAGGGAATTTTCGCTCATGCTGAAAAGGATTTGGTTGGATCTAATGATACTGTTTGAAAACGTGGAATTTTAAAATTATTATTTTAGTTGACGTGGTTGGATGACGTACGATTTTGGTTGAAAATTTGAGTAGAAGTGGACAAAAAATTGATCAGTTCATAAAGATAAACTTGAGTCATTGATGTGTTAAAAACAAAGTCTAGTGACAAATATGTTGCCTGACCAGCTACAAAATTGTTATTATCCCAAATATTAATTAGCATTTAATGTGAGAGCATTTATTAAGAGTTTATATAAATTTTATTTTTCATTTAAAAAGTGTAGATGAGATGAAAAATTGAGAATATGGCTTTGTCCTATGTGACAAAAAGAGTAAGGGATCTTTTTTGTGCATGAATTGGGAGCGAAATTGGTCAAATTCGTGGAATCACCATTTCTTGTTTTCCATATAATAGCGTGAGATTAAATTTGTTTGGAATTCAATTTCATTTGGGGACTAATTTTGCTATTTAGCTGGAATTCAATCTTGCACAAATGGGAAGGAATTGTCAATTACGGTTGTCTATTCTGTCGTGAAAAACAAGGAATTCAATTCTAGTGGAATTGTCAATTCTCGTTGAATTTTCAATTTCCCTTGAAATCAGTTCTGGTTGTGAGACCAATTCTACCGAATTTCAAAATCCATGACATTTTTCTACAAAGGTGACTGCCTAGATGACATTGCCACATAGGCGGATGGACGGAAAATTGGATGTTTGTAGATGGTAGTGACCTCTAAGATAACCATCCAAATCTCAGTAAGGGAAAAGAAATTTTTTTAAAGATCAGTGAGTACGAAGTTATTTGATCAAAGGTCGGTGACCATTTATGTAACCAACATGTTGCTCACACATAACGGAGCAATCGGAAACAATTATTCAAACTAAATGGATCTAAAAGTTAGCCCAAGGTTGAATGAAGATTTCCAATAGACGCTTGTTGGGCCAACTAGGACAAGCCCAGACGCCCAGTTAATAAAACGCCCCGACTTAGTTCATTTCCTCGTCTCCTTCTACCATGTTCAAAACATTCCCGCCATTTAGAGTCGACTGGAGACTGAGCGTCGAGCCTTCGATAGCTGAAATTTCGATCGGCGATCAGTTCGTGGAACAATTGAGTTCGTAATCTTCCTAAGGACTACTTTCCGAATTCAGATATTCTCTGGTAAGGTTCTTTTTCCCCTTCTTTCCAGCGAGCTCCTCCGCTTATAAAATGGCAGCATTCCTTGCAATCAACGACCGATTTTGTTATATAGATCGAGCCGAGGAGTTTCCGTAACTCAATTAATTCGTTGAATATATGCGGATTCCAGTTAGTTTCTCAAGAATCACAGTCAGTTAGAAATGGCAAGTGGTTTACACAGTTTTGGTTGAAATTGGAGATCGGGAATCTGAATAAAGTTTTTTGATGTTGTTATTCTCAGTTTGACAATCTCTCCATTTTTTCTTGTTTCTTCCCTGTTATTGATTTTTCTCGAGTATCATGTTTCTTTACTTTATGAATTTGGTGTCTGGTTGAATATGCATTAGTCTAAAGAATTTGCTGCTGCTCAAGGTTCTCGGGAGAAACCCTAGCTTAGCCATGTACAATAAAGCTGAAGAATAGGGAGAAGAACTACTTAAGAGTTTTAAGACGAAAATTATTTTAGTATTTTTGTATTAATTGGAAGAATGATATCGTACATTTTACTAACGAAAAATAAATTGGTTATTTTGCCACAGCAGGCTAGAATTAATGATTGATGCTAGGTGAATGAAACTGGGACTACAGATTTATGATATGAGGGAGAATCCTTGTGAAAGCACGGCTTGAGCTAGGACATTATTAGCAGCTTCAGAAGGGTGGAATCCATCCCCGAAGACATACTCAGTAGCATTGGAGCATGTCCCCGGTGACATTGCGTTACACAGAAATGCAGTCTCCAGAACACCCGTCCCACAGCAAGCCTTCCTCGCCTCGACGAATCCTGCGTTCGAATTCGAGTCAGTATTTTGGTAAAATGAGCAGTACATACGTACTTTTGATTGTTTCTTACCATTGTCACTAGGGTTCTTGATCAGGTTTAAGAGCGGATTGTAGATATCAAACACAACAATCTTAAGACCAGGGAGTCCTTCCACGATGCTCTGAGAAGTTGCGTTTAGCTTCTGGTTGAAGGAAGTTGCATCCCAGTTCAACCTCTCGACGCATTCATTACTTCCAAAGCCGAAGAGGGTAATGGCTGCAGGCAAGCATCCTGTTGGAGGCAGTGATGTCACCCCAATCCTTCTTGCTCCAAGTCCGTACAGCTTCTGTTCTCATGAAACCGGTTTTCTTGTCAGTGAAGCAAATCATTTCCGCCATAAATGAACATATTGGACTCAGAAACTAGACCTGAATGAAGGTGGCATAAGATTTCATGAGCTTGTCTGAGAACTGATCAGGTGTGTAGAGAGCTCTGAGAACAGGGTTGACGTAGTAGTTCTGGATGAAATCACTGGTTCCAGTGCTCAAGAGATGAATCCCCTTTGAGAATATGTCGCTGGAGTTCTCTGTTCCTACTTTGCTCTCAACTCTTTCTCTGTATTCCTTGTAGTTTTCCAGCTGCCTTGACAATGATACGGCTCCCTGTAGAGCACACACAACAACAAGGTGGTGGTGGTGGAGAATTATTCACTATTATAAGTATTCACTCCAAGAATCATGATTTTACAGCAGCAAGTGTTGAATAGTTTACATATAGGTGGGCTGTTCGATCGAGAAGACCAGAAGCACCGGAAGCGAAATTAACTCCAGTCACAACGTTTCCCAAGTTCTCGGCTTCTTGGCTCAGATAGGGTGGTGGGTATGAGTTAAACCCCAGAAAGTCAGCTGCATTTACCACATGATCAACAAACTGTTACAATACTACTGTTGATAGTAAGTATATATAAAAGCTTCATTCATATATACCAGTGATGTCTATAGCTAGCTTTCCATTGCTGAACCTCCCAGTTGGTCTATGATCAGCGAAATCCCTTCCGTAAGGATGGAAGTTTGCTCTGATGAGAGTGATGAGGTGGTTGTTGTTCCCCACGTCAGCAACCGAGTCCCCGAAGATGGTGAGTGATGGTACTAGAGGATCAGCAGCAGCAGCAGCAGCCATTAAAGAGAATAGAGCTAGGACCAGAAGTGAAGCACCCCAAGCAACAACTCCCATTTTCTCCTTTTGGGTTAGTAAAAGTAAATATGTTTTCTGTGGATTTGTGTCTCTGCAGGAAGTGAATGATGAGATGGACTGTTGGGTGGAGGAGGTATTTAAGGAAGAGGAGGCTTCTGTCAAAAGATGGAACAACACTGCCAAGGGAAGGGAAGTCACTTTTGTCCTGTACTACTAGACAGTTTACAACAACTGTATTAAACATTGAATTGTAAAGCTGACCTTTCTGATATTCTGCAATTGATTTTCATAGCTGTGAAGTTATTTGCAGCAGTTAGTTCGATTCTTGTTACTATATTAATATTTCACATTAGAAGTTTGATTGATCCTTAACTTTGTTATGTTGATTGTTCCATTATCTGACACTCTTTATAACAGCCAAGGTTGTGGGCTGTACAGAGGGATTTGCTTCCATCGAAGAGTACAAATCTGAGTTCAAATTGGGATTCTTTTTGGTAACTAAGGTATTTGTTTGAATTCGCCATTCTTAATTGGTAGGTATACTGTTAGTAAACACTATAAGATCCATTCAGAATCCTCTCCCAACAACTCGAGTTATTGGGATGCAACGGTTCTTGACACGAGTTCTGAATTTTTTAGCTCAAGAGATTTTGGTTGATTGACATGATCACCTGTTAACCATCCATCTGAAGGGAACATATCATATGTTCTATGAAAACGTTACGTATCAATAAGACGGGAAAACATATTTATTCCTACCTCAAACATACTTATCTGTATAACTAAAATGCATGTATTCCTACCTTAAACGTGCTTATGAGCAACTCAAATATATGTATTCCTATCTTTGATGTATTGATCACTTCATATTCCAGACTTTTATGTTGGAATGACGTGAAACGAGACGTAGTAATGTCACCTCTTAACATAGATATGGTTTATGCAAACATAGAAATAACACCTCGTAACGTAGAAATGACATATCATATTGTAACGAAGTAATTTCATAACGTACTAATCACTTGAGAAAACATAGGAATAGCGGTGAAATGTAGTAATTACAACATAACGTAGTGGTTAGTTGGTCGAACTCCTAAAAACCACGAGTGACCCCAGGAAAGTATACAAATTTTAATGTTATTAATATTGGTACCTTCAGATTTGTCTTTGAAAGACGAGTATTTTTCATATTAAAGAAATGTAAACTAGACTTGGAATGAAAGAGTTATGCTCGAAATCTACACACATATATAAACATTTTAGCTTTTTTCCTATTGCCACCTAGGATTCTCCATGCTTCTCCTTAATTGTATGTAATGAGCCAATCAATGAAATTTATATAATTTATTTTGACTAAAAATATTTTTTAATAAATGTGATAATTTCTTAGACACTACGAGACTTGAACCCACAACCTCAAAGATAAAAGTACTACAATTTACCAGCTAAGCTAGACAAACTTATTTATAATTACATTAAGAATTTAAACCACATTGCTCCTTGATATTTTATCGTACAAATTGAAACACATTTCACCCTTAATGGTTTGCACATTCATTAATTGTATGATAACCAATAATTTATTGTAGAAATACACTAACAAGTTGAATAGACAGCAAAGTGAAAAAAATTATGATAATAATTTATTCATATAGTTTATTCGGATATGATGATACTTTTTCTTAATTGGCTCTGTGTTTTTTAATAATCAGGCTCTAACACTCTGTGTAGAATAATTAAATCATTATAATGAATAATGTATTTTCTTATGCGAATTTTTAATAAACATTCAAGCTAACTAATTCGTTGATTTTTTTTTGTCGTAGCACTCCTGGGTGGGAGTGAGCTATAGATCGTAAACCAACTTAGGAGACAAAACTAATTCATTGATTAATTCCCTTAAAAAAATCATTGATTAATTGGTCAATATCAAATTGCATATAGTTAAAAAAATTATGAATATTTAAGAGATGTATTTTTTCAATTAATATATCTATTGACTAAAGAGAACTCAAGAAATAAAGTTGTACCTCATTAACATCAATAGTGAGTGCGATAATGAGTGTATACAAGTATGAGTTATGAGAACGTAACTAAAACGGGTTACATATCATTAAGTATTAACAAAAATTTAGAGTATTGATCGAGTTGATCAATTTGAATTGAGGAAATTCATTAAACATAAATACATTCATATAACATGATTCTTAGTTTCAAATTATTTTAAATTTTAAAGGGCCAATTGAAATTTCATTTTTTTTATTATGTTTAACTACTCCTCAATTTGTTTTTTAGTGATGGTTTCTTTAGTCTCCGCTTTATTTATTTGCAAGTGTTTTGAGATAGTTGCAATTTTGTCTACCATTTGTATTGAACGAACTTTTGTTGGTAAATTATTTGATACACCCCAAGTTTGGTAAGTCATTAAATCATTTAATCAAGGATCAAACTGCTTAAATTTTAATATTTATGAATATTTAATAAAATTATTTGTCTGTTAATTTATTGATATAGAGATTAATGGTGAGTGAGGTCATGAGTGTATAAGAGTATTAGTAATGAGATCGTAAATAAAATGGGTTACATGTCATCAACGACTAACAAATTCAGAGTATTGATTGAGTTGACTTAGTTTGAATTGGACATATTCATTAAATCTAAATGCATTCATATAACATGATCCTTATTTTCAAATTCTTTTAAGTTATAAAAGGCCAATTGATGTTTCATTTTTATTATGTTGAACTAATCCTCAAAATAATATTTTTAAAGTGATTATTTCTTTAGTCTTGACTTTATTTGTTCGCAAATGCTTCGAGAAAGTTGCAATTTTATTTTTCATTTGTTTTGAACTAACTTTTGTTCATAAAGTTTGTGAAGAACTCCAAGTTTGGTAAGACGTTAATTAATTTGATCAAGGATTAAACTGTATTAAAATTTTATGAATGTTAAAGAGAATTATTTTTCAATTAATATTTATTGAGCTAGAGAAAACTGTAGAAATAAGGTTGTACATTAGTAAGATCAATGGTGACTGAGGTTATGAGTGTATCGTAAGTAAAACAGGTTACATATCATTAACTATTAACAAATCGAGAGTTTTTATCAAGTTGAGTTAGTTTGAATTGGGCATATTCATTAAACCTAAATATATTCATATAACATTATATTTATATTTATTTTCAATTTTTAAAAAGTTTTAACAGGCCAATATAATCGAGGTTTCATTTTCATTATGTGTAACTATTTATCAAAATAATTTTTTTACAATGCTTCGAGAAAGTTATAATTTTATTTTTCATTTGTCTTGAACTAACTTTGGTTGATAAATTATTTGAAGGACTCTGATGAACCGTCGTTGTGCGGGTTCAATCAAATACTACCAAGCTGGAAGCTAGGGTAGATCGTATTCCACGGGTCTTCTAATGATCGTTTACTCAAATATAAAGGCAAGTTATTCAAGTTTAAACACTTCGTGCGTGGTGTGAGTTCCACGACTTCTAATTCTAAGAAATGCACGGAAATTAAAAATTAAAACTGAAAACAGATTGAAAGATTGGTTGAAAACAAAGATGACAGACAAGCTTAGACTTTGAATCCCCCTTCGTTCACCAGAGCATTGGCAATCAACAGATCAGCGGATTTCGATCCTCGTTCAATCAATTCGAAGACACCACCATAACTCCCCTTAGGTTTAAGACTGGTGAACGTTCGCTCTATCCGATCTAGCTACCAAGATTAATTAGCCGCCCGGGTACGTTCGCCTCTCGCAATGACTTAACTTAACTGGTGCAATTACTAATGATTTATGAGTTACTCTTGTAGTGGATTAACCGTAACTGGTTCCTACGAAAGGCACTCCAATGATTAGGTTAATTGTTCGATTTGATGTTTTAAAGTTCGGCGAGCGTTCGCTTCTATCCTTAGCTTAACAAGAATCTAATCTAAGTGATCAATCCAGACAAGAAACATGAACAATAAATAACAAATCAAACATGAAAGAGAAACTGATTGAACTTTGAATCTAATCACCGCCGATCCGTGACCGCTTTAAAGCCATGGGTCACTTAGGGTTCATCTAGTCTAAGCTCTACGAGTTTAGCTACTCATGTTTTTCACAAAAGAATCAAAGACAAAGATAGAGTTCATCTTGAACAGAGGAAGAACAGAAAAGGATCTGAAAAACCTAATTAAGATGTCTCCGGCAGAACTTCGATCTCCGGTAAGCTGCAATCCTAGCTCCGAGTCCTCGAGATGAAAGGGATGGCGTCACGATCTCCTCCTGGCTCTTCGAACTCTAAACTCTACTCCAGAACTCTTGAGAATCCTTGAAGTATTTGGTATTAGTTGTAAAGTATCAAGTATATCGTCTTTTGATTTAGGGCCGCCGGTTAAGTATTTATACTTAACCCTAATACCGCCGGATTTTGCCTGGAATTTTTGCCGAAAATGTGCTTGAGTTTTCGTCGAAAATTCCTTTGTAAAATGACTGATCGCCGGCTGAATTCTCCTGTGATTTTCGGACGCCGGGTTCTCGGCGAAAACTTAGTGTTTTCGCCGAAAAGTTGCCTTTGTAAGCTCTGTCGATTTGTTCATGAGTTTTCGCCGAAAACTCCAAGGGTTTTCGCCAAAAACTTCAGTATAAAACGGGGCAGGGTTTGGTTCGACTTGATTGACTCCTTGGATCGATTCCGGTGTGATTCCTCGAGGTTCCAACGCCTTAGACACGTCTTTGGCTACTTATTTGACGGCAAAAACCTGTGCTAACAAAGAAACACTAGAAAACCATCAAACAGACCCGAAACAGGCCAAAGTAACACAAATGGCACGAGATAGAGCAATTGATTGAATATTCGCTACTCTACCCTAAAAACCATGTCTTAAGCAAGGAAATGTCGCTTAAATGAGGCTGATAATCACGTCAAATCGAGTGTCATCAAAATACCCCCACACTTAAGCTTTTGTTTGTCCTCAAGCAAACTGAATAGAAACGCTCATGTTCACAAATGATAAAATTTATTAAATTGGAGCTCAATCAAACACAATGAATTATTAGACAGATAATTCTTAGAACAAGAAACCTAACATGCATACTGATCAGCCAAACAACCTGGTCTCACTAATAAACTGCACACGACTAGTAATCGCAACCAATTATGCACGAATTTGACCTGACCGACCAGACTCCTCACACAGGAAATATTTAGTAAATGGGGAACTCTCACTCTCTGTGTTTGAGGACGTGTTTCTGCTCTCAATTATTTTCTGTTACTGAATTCTGTCATAAGTTTGCAATTCGACCACATCTCCACCACTGTGATAAAACGAGTAACTAGTGAAGAAGGACTTCCCTGCTAGGACTGTAACGAATTCTACACTACAAGGGTTTATAATGAGATGGATGATGGGAATGTATGATGATGGCTTTGGTGCGATGTAGCTTTCGACTAACTTCCCTTGAATCTAGCCTATGGTTTCCTACCGTCTAACCAGACACAGGTGGAATAGTGAACGCTCGTCCTATGATACCCTCAAGCAACCTAGCACTTTATTTTCTTTTTACACACATTTTTTTCTTTTCTGACTTTTCTTTTGACTTCGTTCTTCCATTTGTAGGGAGAAGAACGTTTATTTGAACTCAAAACTTGAAACTTTTCTGATTTTTTTTTTTTTGACATTTTCTTTTTTTTCTTCTTCTTGTTTTTTTTCTTTGTGCCGATTCTTTCTTTTAGTTTCTAGAGGGGTTTACACGTTCGGACATAATAGCTAAGACCACCTGTTTAATGACTATAGGCAGGTTACCACAAACTGACTTCCGGTAGGTCAATCTAGAACTACAACCACAGGGGATCAACGGGGAATGAAAGAATGGGAAATGGCTGTAATGTATTATCGAACCGAAAGAACAGGCCAAGCTCAAGGGTTTAAACCTAATGAATTTATCGTTTGGTAGGCTATCTGGCTTAGTAGCTGAATCTAGGTGCCCCTATCATTCCAGAACTCGTGTCATCGTGTGGTCTCGAGTAGGTCTCATGCAAATTCTAACTCATTCAAGAAAACAGAAAATCACTCAAAAAGAATTGAAATTGCAAGTTACGTGCAATGGATCAAAAGCTCACAGTTGGTTTGCTAGTCGGATTCGGTCATTTTCATGCAATCAAGGCTACAAACTACAAGTGTGATTTTTAAAAATTCTGTTCTGACCAGGCAATTTAGCATCAAAGTAAACACGTTGGTTCTCAAGTTCTAGGTTAAGCAGTCTAAGCATCATTATGAAAGATTGAACAACAACTTAACATCAAAAATCAAGAACTGAGCCATTCTATTGCTAGAGAGATTGGACAGGAATCGCGAGGCACACAAAAAAACACAATCAAGGGCAATCAAGTTCATGCAAGGTTCTCTAGCATCCTACCCCACACTTAAATCGGACTGTGTCCTCACATGACTAAATCTAGAGGTCAGAGTGAAGTAGAAGAACCTGGGCCGAGATGGTTGGTGTAAGGGATGAGCACGGATCCTCGGAGCAGAGGCAATCTACCAAAACGAAGCAAAGGGAATCTCCCAACTGCTTGCAAAACAAAAACAAATGAAAGATAAAAAGGAAACCGGGACAAGTGTCCCGGATCCACACAGAAAAAAGTTGGATCGAGATTCCGAAAAGAAGAAATAAAAAGAAAGGACAAGGAAAAGGACACCACCCGATCATGGCTGGTCAGGGGCGTCGGGGGGTGGAAGGTGTAGGGCGTCGCCGACCCGACGTTGCCACGCCAGCTGTGCCTCATACCGCTCGTCAGAGCGGTGCATGTGTTGCTGCATAATAATCCATCTCGCCTCCTGAGCGGCGTTGTCAGTGATGCACCACTCCTGGAGTCGCTCATACAACTCTCCAACATCCGCGGGATGCGGTCGGTGCTGCGGGTGAGGCGCCTGATATGGATCTAGAATGGGCGGCGGCGACTGGTGTGCATACCCTACCTGATGATGTGGCGAGGGTGTATGATCATGAAACTCTGGCCCTGACTAGGGCTGCGGCTCATCAGCATCATCTTCTTCCTCCGACTCTTCCATATGCTGAAGGGGAGGATCTGCTGCTACCTGGGGACTGAGGTCCAGCTCGAGGTCGTACTCGACCGCCAAATCACCTCCGACGGTGTGTATTCTGAGTCGTGGGACGTTCGGGCCATATGCTTGGCTAAGACCGAAAGAGATGATGAGTCGGCCGACAAAGTTGCCTCCCAGGAGTGAGCGAGGTGGCCTCGGCCTCTGAGTCTTCTGGCGGAGTAAGCGTGCAAGCACCCATCTGGGATGAAGAGGAAAACTCTCCCAGATGGCGCGAAGGAGAAGAAGCTCCTCTCGGCTGATATGGTGGCGGTCCTTCTCTGGAGCAAACAAAAGGGAACGACGCCAAACCATGTGAATGAATTTATAGAGAGGGTGAGAGAGGGACTTAACTGAGTTATGCTTCGTAGTACGATCGCCGAGCACTCCAGTCATGTGGCTCCAGAGCGCGTCGTACTCCTCTCCGCGCCATTGTTGTTCTCCCAGCCGAGGTGATGACCCTCGTAGCGCTCGCGGGGGATCCTGAGATGAGCTGTAAACTCATCATAGGTGAGTGTCCTGTGCACCCCGCCCAGATAGAAGGTGACAACCTTCTTGTGCTGCCTCCTCTTGTGCTCGTCTAGATCGAATGTCACCCAAAACTCCTGGAGAGCGATGTCCGGGAAGTCAGCGGCTAGCGTGGTTAGCTCCAGCAGTCCTGCAGGTACCAATGCATCGAGCACGTTCCGGTGTCAGTCCTCATCGTGCTCGGAGAGTGACTCCATAGATAGTGGGCGAACATCAGCTCCAGGAACATGCTCGAGTCGCTGGTAGTGCTCGAAGTAGTACTGGGGTAGGCGAGCAACAGTGGCGTGGTACCCAACACGGTCAGGGAAAGCTGGTGGAGGACCGTGGACAGCTGGAGTGACGGGAGCAGGAACTCGGGAGCTGGAGGCGGTATCAAGTCTCTGCTTGGTCCTGCGCTCATGAGTTACATTCCTAAGCACGAAAATAAACCAGATTAGTCAAACTAAAACCCTACCCCACACTTAGTAGAAAAACTCAATTTCACAAAGAAATGAGGAAAACCGAGTGGGGGTAAGCAAAGTAAGTAACTGGTGATTACAAACAATTAAAACACATGCTTAGGAACAGCCAGAATGGAATCATCACAATCAGAGTTCGGAAGTCAAACCGACATTCAAAAAGTCAACATAATAGCACATTGAACCCTAATCATGGCAATTACTAGCTCAAAGCGGGAAATGACGGCATAATTATGAACTCAGATGGCAAGCACAAATATATGAACGTGAATGAACACCTATGGCAGCCAAACAAGCATAGATAATTCATGGTCAAGCCGACATTTCTCAAAAGTCAACACCGCAAAGAATAGGTCTTTAAGCATATCAACACACGATCAAATGGCATTAAAATTCAGCACAATTCTTCCTAAGCATGCTAGACCAGTCCAAAGAATTCAGCTAACCTAGTTCACACGAAATCAGTCGGCACGCAAATCGAGGTAAATTGAAAAGTCAACCGAAAGTCAACCCCAATGAAATTCAGCATTCAACATGTCAAAAGATTCGTAATGAAAAGTTCTACAACTTACCTTGAAGCCATGGGTGCTGAAAATGAAATGAGAAAGAGAAATCAGCGAAAAGTTTCGAAAAATTAGGGTTTGGCTGAACGGGAGCTCTAAAGCTCAGATTCGGACGATCTACGTCTCAAAATGACCGGAAAATAGAGGGGAGGTGTGCGGAGGCTATCGGCGACGGCGGTGGCGGCGCGTTTGGGCGGCGGCGGCGAAAGAATGGCTGCAGCGATGGGTTTTCGAAAACAGGGGAGTTTTTGAGCTATTTTGAAAATGAAAGAAGTGAGGGGAGAGAGAGAGAAATCGGGAAAATAAGGGGAAAAGATTGTTGATTTTCACTCAAGTTTTCGGCGAAAATATGTGCAATTTTTCGCCGAAAACCCAAGGCAAAATGGTCTGCCGGTTTTCAAATACATTTTCGGCGAAAACTTCATAGAGTTTTCACCGAAAAGTTTAACTAAAATCGTCTGGAAAACACAGTGGGATTTTCAAAGGAGTTTTCGCCAAAAAAAATGGGTAGTTTTCGCCGAAAATTTTGACCTGTACGATTGAAAATATTTTCGCAATCCCGGCAAACTTCAAAAAATCACAATTAAATTCATAAAAATCGGAACAACCTCAAACAACTTGCGATTGAAATGATGACACAAATACTACACACGAAAAAAATAAGAAATCATGCAAACTGACACTTTTGGCTCCCCCGAACCGACTCTAAAACACTAAGGTTGACACAAAATGAAAAACTGACTCCAGCCGTGGGTTGCCTCCCACGAAGCGCTCTTTTATTAACGTCCTTGAGCTGGACGATACCTGGACGGTATTAGGAGACATCCCAACTCAGGTTCTCCTTAATGCTAGCATCGGAGTTCATGAAGTAGAGCTTTGGGGCATCTCTGTTAAGCATAAATTTCTTCCCGTTAGCATGTAAGAGCTTGGTACGTCCGTCGGGAAGGTGATCAGTGATCTTGAACGGACCAAATAGCTCTGTCGAGGGATCATCCTCTACAAGGAAGACGGTGGAAGGGATGAGAATGATCAGCTTCGTCTTCTCTTTATCCTCCAGCTTTGTATCACCAGGATCGGTGATCGTCGGTATTTCCTTAGGAGATGCTTTTGGCTTCTCCTTCAATACTTGTTCCGGCGCCGGTAGCTCGGAACGAATTGGCGGTGCAGCTGGCTCGGATGAAGGTGGCGGCACAACTGGTCTCCAGACCATTTGAGTCTTTGTCTTCTTGTTCTTCCCCCAGGTTCCTTGCTTGGCGGTTTAGAAGAGGCTTTCAGTTCCTTCTTCTTTGGCGGCTTCTGAACCGAAATGTTTGGCTTCTGCTTGGTAACCTATTCAACACCTGCAACAACAATCGATCTAGGAACACTAGAAGAGACATCAGTAACGGAGTTGACCGGAGTCAACTCCACAGTTTCAACACTAGACAGTGAGATTCTTCATTCCTAGGAGCATATTTCATACCGTCCTTAAGACGGAATGTTGTCGTTTCCTTACCAACCCTCAAAGTCAAAGAACCATTCGGAACATTGATTTGCATTCCGGATGTTGCCATGAAAGGTCGACCTATAAGAATGGTAGAATCCTCTTCGCCAGTATCTATGATCACAAAGTCAACTAAGAAAGTGAAAGGACCACATTTAGTAACAACGTCTTTTATCTCTCCTCTAGGGGTTTTCAATGATCTATCAGCGAAGACAAGTTGTATGCTAGTCGGTTCAAGTTCTCCTAGATTCAATTTCTCATACAGACTCATAGGCATAACATTAACAGACGCGCCCAGATCAACCAGACAACGTTCTATCTCAATATCATTAATGACTAGAGGTAGAGTGAAAGAACCAGGATCAGAGCACTTAGCTGGATATGGAGAGGGAGGTTTCTTGCTACAGAAAGGAGGATATCCTTCTTTGTTTCCCTTCATGTCAGTCTCGATCCTTGCATTCGGTAGCAATGCTCTTGGAAAAGGAGGCTTCACGTAGTACGGAGCAAGAGGAGGATCATACTCCTGAGGCGCCACTTTCTGTGCTTCCTTCTTCTCCGGAGTTTCAGGGATCCTACATAAATCAGAAGAAGCATTAGTAGATGAGCTTGTAAAATCTTGAACAGATACCATCTTAGCTTGCTCCTTTCTCGGATTCGGCTCTTTCTGGCTTAGAAGTTGGCCAAATGGTCGACCAGATGCTAGCATGCTTGAGATAAGGTTCACAGCCTGCTCAATTCTCTGACCGGATGCGACTGTTCTTGGTTGAGGAGAGCTTGAGCCTTGAACTGACTGTCATGATCGTCAAGTCTGGTGATGATCTGACTAAGCTTCTTGTCGAGGTCACTGACATTGTTCTCCCTCTTAGGGGTGGCTATTCGGTTAAATCGGTTAAACCGAACCGAATTCGGTCGGTCACCGATTTCGAGTTCGGTCAAAACCTGGGACCGTGACCGATTTGAATTTGGTTTAACCGTGCCTGAATTCAAATCGGTCACGGTCAACCGAGTTGACCAAATCGAACCGAATAGCCTAGCTCTGGTTCGAATCTGAGAAAAGTGGGAAGAAAAGAAGAAGAGGAAGAAGAAGGAAAGAATAGGGAAGAAGAAGAAGCAGATTTGGTCTGATTCGAATCTGAGAAGAAGAAAAGAAGAAGAAGAAGAAGAAGAAGAAAAGCAGATATGGGTTTGGTTCGGCGAGCGAGGGGCTTGGTCGGCGGCGAAGGATTGGTCAGCGGTGGAGGGTTTGGTCGGTGGGCGGAGTAAGGAGGAAGGGAAGGGAAGGAGAAGAAGATTGTTGTTGTATCGTGGTCTGGAGAGGAAGAGGAGGGAAAAGAAGAAGAAAAAGAAGAAGATTGGATCTGGTCTGGAGAGAAAGAAGAAGAAGGAGTAGAAGATTGAATCTAGAGGAAAGGAAGAGGAAGAAGAAGGGAAGGAGAAGAAGATTGCTGCTAGGGTTTGTTTTGGCGGCGGTGAAACAAGGTTGAAGAGGTGCTGGGGCTGGGAATGTCAAAGGATATACGGCCAAATCGGTCAAATCGGCCAAATCGGCCAATGACCGAATTAGAGGCATGTGACCGATGGGTTAAAACCTATGACCGCAGCCATTTTCGAGTTGATGAACTCGGTTAATCGATCACCGAAACCGATTTCAAATTGGCCTCAATTCGGTCAAACCGAAAACCGAAACCGAACAAGCCACCCCTACTCCCTCTGATGTTGCTGCCCTGTGTAGGTATTATTCAAATATTGATTCTGGCGATTGCCAGGAGCAGTTCTATAGTTACCCGGATTACGGTGCGGCGGCTGGTAGACACCTCCCGACGGATGGTTAGGCTTCTGATCCTGAGCTGGACCAGCTGGTCGATTATTCTGGTTCTGGTTATGGTTGGCGCCATTATTGTAGGGAGGTCGGTCTTGATAGTTCCCTTGCTGCCTGAAGTTGCGGTAGCCAACATAACCATTCTGATTGTTGTTGAAGTTGAACAAAATTGACTTCTTCGGCGGACCAGACTTCTGTCTTACCAAAATTCTGGCATCGGCCTCCATTATGCGCACAAGCTCCACACCATTCGCAATCAGCAACATAAACAAAAGCTGCCGGCGTCTTGATGGGTGTAGAAGACTTCTTCAGATGCTTCTCTACTTCTGCCTTGATAGTAGCTTCGAGATCGAGCTTGCTTCTTGATCCTTCAGATTGTCGTTCTTGATAGCTGTTGTTCTGGCAGGAGGGAAGTACTCTTCGATGAAGTCTTGAGCAAGAGTCTCCCACTCGGTATAGTAGCCAGGTGATTTGCCAGTAAGCCACCTCTTAGCTGCGCCTTTCAGAGAGAACGGGAAAGCTCTCAAGCAAAGAGTGTTCTTGTCGAGATTTCCGTTCTTGAAAGTGCTGCAGAGATCAAGGAAATCCGCCAAATGTGTGCACGGATTGTCTAGTGGCCTGCCTTCAAACTGTAGATCCCTAGAGATCATAGTTAAGAATGGAATCTTGATCTCATAGTCAGGATCTCCTTCAACACGCGGCACGGCAATGGAAGATCGAACGCTAGTCGCGCTCGGCTTGTTGTAGTCTGCTAGACTCTTCTGCACAACCGGTGGTGGTGGTTGACCGCCTGGTGGTGGTGGTGGTGGTAACTGATCAGTCATGGAAGGAGATGGAGGAGGTGAAAGTGACTCGGTGTATGAAGCGGATGAAGATGTCGGTGAAGATGGAGATGAGGAACTCTCCTTCAGTTCCTCGATCTTAATCGGAGTGACGGATGGAGGTGGATTGGTTCTGCCTCTCTTCGGAATCTGTGATTGTCGAGGTGGAGCAGAACTACCTGGTCTATCTATACTCTTAGCCTTGTCGGTTTGAGAGCGAGTCGAAGGGCGGCGATGCATACATCTGTGAACAACCTACAAATAACAAAAACAAACAAAACTAGTGTAAAATTGAAGTGGATGGAAGAATGAAAGATGGAAGGTAGAAGGTAGAAGAATAAAATGCCAGTTCTTCTTTCGAACAATCAAAAGAAGTTCCCCGGCAACAGCGCCAATTTGATGAACCGTCGTTGTGCGGGTTCAATCAAATACTACCAAGCTGGAAGCTAGGGTAGATCGTATTCCACGGGTCTTCTAATGATCGTTTACTCAAATATAAAGGCAAGTTATTCAAGTTTAAACACTTCGTGCGTGGTGTGAGTTCCACGACTTCTAATTCTAAGAAATGCACGAAAATTAAAAATTAAAACTGAAAACAGATTGAAAGATTGGTTGAAAACAAAGATGACAGACAAGTTTAGACTTTGAATCCCCCTTCGTTCACCAGAGCATTGGCAATCAACAGATCAGCGGATTTCGATCCTCGTTCAATCAATTCTATGACACCACCATAACTCCTTACCCTTAGGTTTAAGACTGGCGAACGTTCGCTCTATCCGATCTAGCTACCAAGATTAATTAGCCGCCAGGGTACGGTCGCCTCTCTTAATGACTTAACTTAACTGGTGCAATTACTAATGATTTATGAGTTACTCTTGCAGTGGATTAACCCTAACTGGTTCCTACGAAAGGCACACTCCAATGATTAGGTTAATTGTTCGATTTGATGTTTTAAAGTAAGGCGAGCGTTCGCTTCTATCCTTAGCTTAACAAGAATCTAATCTAGGTGATCAATCCAGACAAGAAACATGAACAATAAAGAACAAATCAAACATGAAAGAGAAACTGATTGAACTTTGAATCTAATCACCGCCGATCCGTGACCGCTTTAAAGCCCTGGGTCACTTAGGGTTCATCTAGTCTAAGCTCTACGAGTTTAGCTACTCATGTTTTTCACAAAAGAATCAAAGACAAAGATAGAGTTCATCTTGAACAGAGGAAGAACAGAAAAGGATCTGAAAAACCTAATTAAGATGTCTCCGGCAGAACTTCGATCTCCGGTAAGCTGCAATCCTAGCTCCGAGTCCTCGAGATGAAAGGGATGGCGTCACGATCTCCTCCTGGCTCTTCGAACTCTAAACTCTACTCCAGAACTCTTGAGAATCCTTGAAGTATTTGGTATTAGTTGTAAAGTATCAAGTATATCGTCTTTTGATTTAGGGCCGCCGGTTAAGTGTTTATACTTAACCCTAATACCGCCGGATTTTGCCTGGAATTTTCGCCAAAAATGTGCTTGAGTTTTCGCCGAAAATTCCTTTGTAAAATGACTGATCGCCGGCTGAATTCTCCTGTGATTTTCGGACGCCGGGTTCTCGGCGAAAACTTAGTGTTTTCGCCGAAAAGTTGCCTTTGTAAGCTCTGCCGATTTGTTCATGAGTTTTGCCGAAACTCCAAGGTTTTCGCCGAAAACTTCAGTATAAAACGGGGCAGGGTTTGGTTCGACTTGATTGACTCCTTGGATCGATTCCGGTGCGATTCCTCGAGGTTCCAACGCCTTAGACACGTCATTGGCTACTTATTTGACGGCAAAAACCTGTGCTAACATAGAAACACTAGAAAATCATCAAATAGACCCGAAACGGGCCAAAGTAACACAATGGCACGAGATAGAGCAATTGATTGAATATTCGCTATTCTACCCTAAAAACCATGTCTTAAGCAAGGAAATGTCGCTTAAATGAGGCTGATAATCACGTCAAATCGAGTGTCATCAGACTCCATGTTTGGTAAGACATTAATTAATTTAATCAAGGTTCAAGATGCATAAATTATAAAAAAGTACGAATATTTAAGAGAATTATTTTTTAATTAATATATTTATTAATATAAAAAATTGAGAGATAAGGTTTGACATTAATAGTGAGTGAGACCATGAGTGTATAAGAGTATGAGTCATAGGATCGCAAATAAAACAGGTTACATGTCATTAACTATTAAAAATTTGAGAGTATTGATAGAGTTGAGTTAGTTTAAGCTGGGCATATTTTTACAATGATAGATTATTTAGTCTCGACTTTATTTGTTTGCAAATGCATCGAGAGATTTGCAAAAAAAAAAAAAATTCATTTGTCTTGAACTGATTTTGTTGGTAAATTATTTGAAGGACTCAAAGTTTTCTTTAATTAATTTGATCATGGATCAAGCTGCATAAATTTATAAAAATCATAAACATTTAGAGAATTATTTTTAATTAATATATTTATTGATCTAGAGAAAACTAAAAAAATAAGGTTGTATCTTAGTAAGATCAATGGTTTGTGAGATCATGAGTGTTTAAGAGTATGAGTCATGAGATCGTAAGTAAAATGGGTTACATGTCATTAACTATTAACAAATTTATAGTATTGATCGAGTTTATTAGTTTGAGTTAAGCATATTCATAAAATCGAAATATATTCATATAACATGATCATTATTTTCAAATTTCTTTAAGTTTTAATAGGTCAATTGAGGTTCCAATTTTCTTTATGTTTAACTATTCCTCAATTTTTTTTCAGTGATGGTTTCTTTAACCTCTTGGTTTTTAAAGGTTTCAAGAGAGTTGCAATTTTTTGTTCATTTATCTTGAACTGATTTTATTGGTAAAGTATTTGAATTCATATTGGTTTAGAGGACATCACTTATTTGAAAGTTTGTTTAAATAAAAATTATAATTTTAATGTATTTTCTCCTTTGCAATAATCTTAAATGGAGCTATTTTATTTTAGTATGTAATTGAAATTAATTAATGTCCAAAATATCCTATAATTAATCACAATATTCAATAATATATATTTTGGTATCGTATTATCTGGCTATTATATGAGAATATAAAATTAGAGAGATATAATTTATAACTCTCTCCTTAATAATAGGATACTAACCTATCATATAATTTTGTTTCTAATGATTTTAAGATTTTCAAGTAATTAATAAATAAAATTCCAAATATTTTTTTATACATGATGAAATTTAGGAGAAAGTACACTTCCCCATTGAAGTTAGATTAATTAAAATTATCAAAGTATATTTTAAAAAATAATTCGAAACCCACTTTTTAGTTTTAGTTTATTTTTCTATTTTAAATTATTTAATTCCTCAACTATGTAATATGTTAACTAATTTGACCCATTGAGTGTTCGTTTTTAATCATTCAATTTAAATTTTTTGTTAATTTATAATTACTAAAAATAAAATTAAATCTGTCATGATAAAAATATTTTTTACTAATTATACTAAATAAATAATTGAAATATAACATATCGGCCAATGGGCCGAAAAATGCTAGTAAGAATAATAAATGAAAACTTACTAATTAACAGATATGACTCACTACAACAGATGGGTAAAATCCTCGTAGGTCAGGTAAAAAGTAGTTATAGGTTAGCTTTCAACTATTTTGGAGCTTAGTCGAATGTAGGGCCCGAAATCAACAACAGGGCCATTTGCGACCATTTTTGCTCTATCGTAGCAAAAATGGTTGCATGCCGCTTAGTTGCTGGTGGGGCCTATGACTATGTCATGCCTAGATCGGTTGGCGGGTTGGGCTCCCGGGTCAGCTGACTTCTGAGATGGGCCGAACCGATACCATTTAGGCCTGTTTGGCTAGTTGGGCCTGTCGATCTCAAATTGGTCTGCCCAGATCGACATGCCCAACTAGCCAAACAACACAAGACAGACAAATTAACACTGTTAGTAAATATTAGCATATATCCTACTAGCTTTTTTGCCCGCCCGTTGGCGGGCCGCAACCTTGCAATATATAATTTTGAACTTTATTTTGAGGGAAGAATAAACAATTTGAGAGAGAAGAGTTGCATTCTTATTAGGAAAAATCATCTCTCGCATTCATAATTTATAATACGTTAATCTCAACGTTCTTGAATTTGTTAAATTCGCGTTGTATTTTTAAAATGTAGTTGTAAACTCTATGTTATATGGATAACCATTCAAATTAAGCATGTTGCTTCAAAAAATACAAATAATTATCTCTCTGGGTTTAATATCAAAACTATGTTTGGTTTTAAAAGACTAATTAATTTTAATTACATGCTCAAAATTAACTCTCTAAGTACTTAAAATCTAAAAATAATGAAGGCTCTGAAGAATAAAACTCTAAACTCTTTAAAGTCTAAATATGTTTACATCCTTAATTGATATGATGAAATTAAATAGGAAATAACATATATTAAAGTGATATAAATTAAATAAAAATATAAGTACCTACAATATAATATATAAAAAAATGGGGTTATGTTGTTGAAAAATAAAATTTTTTAATTTCCAATCTTCTCCATAACTGAAATTTTTTTCAAATATTTTGGTAAACTATTTTTTTATTAAAAAAAATCAAATACTAAAAGTTCAAAACTTTTTGTAAACAAATACTAAAATCTTAGTAACACTTAACTACATTAATTTTTTGAAAATAGTTAGCTTAATGCACACAAATCTCAATGTATCATTTAGTATACTGTCAAATACTAAAATTTTAGTATCACTGAGGTCATGTAATCATAAAAAAATAGTAAATATATAAACTTTGATTTTTTTACAATAACAATATTGATTGAAAATAAATAAATTTATTAACTAACAATAAATTGCATGGTGAAAATATTCACTCCTTAAAGTTTCTCTATACAAATGGAACCAATAAAAACATCTAGAAAGACATACAATAGACAATAAAAAAGATAGTGGAAACTTTGGAATGGATTTATGAAATAAACTTTTTACATTCTCAATTAAGTAATAATTTATAATTTCAAAAAGCTTAAATAAAAACAATGATTATTTAAATATTTAATTTCACTAAATTTTTTAATCAACCATGTGAAAAGACGGTAGTTGGCAAAACTGATAGTTTTTATTAGTGAGATAACATTATTAAGATTCCCAATTGGTAGTTTTTGCAAGGGAGAAGTAGGAATCCAAAATTTTATAATGTATGAGTTTGCATATGTTGGTTTCTTCGAAATTTTTGGTTGTTGTTTTTCTTTCTAGATTGTTATAAATTTTAAGTTCCTATTTTTAAATATAATGCTTTTAAATTAATAATAATTGAACTTTATTTCAAGGTTTATTTTTGTTATATTAATAAAAGTCTTATATGTGGAAAACCTCGATTAATGTGAGTCTACATGAAATTCAAATGACGATATGAAATTTATATTCATTTTATCTTAGCTTTATTATTATATATTTAGGATGATATTTTTATGGGCCACTTTTATGATGATTATTGAAATTAATTTTTTATTCTATTAATGAATGTGTTCTCATAAGATAATGTTTATATAGAAAACTGATTGCATTTATCTAGAAATCGTTTAACTGATTTGTATTGTAGAATCATAGAATAGACCTTCTCTCCCTTTTTAGTCAATGAAACATTTTTTTACTATTATAACCCATGTTTGAACCCTCTTTTAATAAAATTGAATTTATTATAACCCATTGTTGGTCTAGTTGTTAAATTCTTTACATTTTTATCTTTTTTGTATTGAAAATTTCGTTTTGATATGAATCATTTAGAATAAGCTTTTACTAATATTCATACATTCACAACTTAAAAAAAAAAGATAAAATGAAGATAAGATCTTTGATTGATTGTAAATGAAAAATGCATATGATTATTTTATAGAGTAAACATGGAAATTGAAAATCATTTTGTATGAAAAATTAATTAATTTTATTGAAATACTAAAATTAAGCGGGGATGTACACTTTTGAGATTTTTAAATAAGAGAAAATAAAAGAAAGGATGCTATTGTGAAAGGAGAGATAATCCCAAGATCATGGAACATAAAATTTTTATTTTTATTAATTTTGCAAACAAAACGTAGGTGGTTTTCTATGGCAACAGATCAGCATCCAAACTTTTGTGGGTTTGGAAAGTTCCAAACCCTCCAATAACCATTAGATCTAGTATGACTCTTTGACCAATCTAATGGTCCAGATTTGTTAGGGGTATTTAAGACTTTGCACATGATTTAATTAATACATTTAATTTATATTTATTATTTTTTATTTAATTTGTTTTATGTTTAATGGTTGATTGTCTGCAACACACAATCGCCGGCCACTGTCGCCGGCCACCGTCGCTGGCGACTTTTCCGGTGACCGTCGCCGGCGATTTTCCGGTGACCGTCGCCGGCGACTTTTTTGGCGACTTTCCGGTGACTTTTTCCTACGCCTTTTTTCGGTGACTTTTTTCCAACGAGGACAAGTTAAATAGTTAACCTTATTTTTACTATTAACTTATTAGCATGATTTTTTTAACATGTTTTTCGGTGACTTTTCCGGCGAGGCTCCGGAGACCGACCAAACTCCGATGACTATTCCGGCGAGGACAAGTTAACTAGTTAACCTGATTTTTTTATTTGATAACTAGTTAACCTGAGTTTTTATAGTTACTAGTTATCTAATCAAGTTAACTAGTTACCGAGTTGTTAACTAGTTATCTAATCGAGTTAACTAGTTAACTGATGATCCAAATTTTACTTAACTTGTTATCAACATTAGGTAACTAGTTAGCCAAGTTAGTTAACTAGTTATCAAATCAAGTTAAATAGTTATCTAATCGAGTTATCTAGTTATCTAATCGAGTTAACTAGTTAACCAACCGAGTTAACTAGTTACTACCAAAATTTCAGTTAACCAATCGAGTTAACTAGTTACCAAGTTAATAACTAGTTATCTAATCGAGTTAACTAGTTACCCAATCAAGTTAACTAGTTATCTTATCGAGTTATCAAGTTGTTAACCAGTTAACCAATCGAGTTAACCAATCAAATTAACTAGTTATCCAATTGAGTTAACTAGTTAACCAGTCGAATTAAATAGTTATCCAGTCGAGTTATCTAGTTATTCAATCGAGTTAACTAGTTATCCAATCGAGTTAACTAGTTATCCAACATAGTTAACTAGTTATCTAATGGAGTTAACTCGTTAACTAATTGAGTTAATTAGTTAACTAATTTTAAAAACCCAAATCGTAAACAATGTGCAAATTACTGATTGAAACAATTAAATTTCGATTATAATTACTAAACAATCTGCACAGTTATCTTAATTACAAATCAGTCACTTAATTAGTTAACATCATGATTGGATAACTAGTTATCGTAATTATTTTAGTTGATAACTAGTTAACTAATTGAGTTAACTAGTTACCAAGTTGTTAACTAGTTAACCAATTGAGTTAACTATTTATCAAGTTGATAACTAGTTATCAAATTAGTTAACTAGTTAACTTATCGAGTTAACTAGTTAACATCATGATTTAGATAACGAGTTAACTAGTTACCAAGTTCTAGTTAACCAATCCACTACAAAAAAACGCGTTTTAGCGTCGGTTGTATGCGTGGAATGGCGTCGGTCACCGACCGATGCTATTCAAATTAGCGTCGGTCGGCAAAACCGACGCTGAAAGTGGTGACGCTACTTTTTAGCGTCGGTTTTTGGTTGACCGACGCCATTAGACTACCGACCGACGCTAAATTGACTAAAAAATCACAAAAAAAAATAGTTGCATCTGCAGCCGCTTCTCATCCGTCGCTGTTGCCGACCGCTGGAGAAGACTCCTCCCACCGCCGCCGCTGGAGAAGACTCCTCCCACCGCCGCCGCTGGAGAAGCCTCCTCCCACCCCCGCCGCTGGAGAAGCCTCCTCCCACCGCCGCTGCTGGAGAAGCCTCCTCCCACCGCCGCCGCTGGAGAAGCCTCTTCCCACCGCCGCCGCGAACAATGAGGATCTCATCTGGAAGAAGAAAACAATGAGGATCCAGAAAAATAAAAGAATGACTGGTAAAATCAAAGAAGGAGAGGAGAGGAGAGGAGCATAGGTAAGAGATTACCAGGGCTGCCAGCGGCGGAGCTAGCGGGACCGTCGACGAGAGCTAGCGGCGGATCTTGATTCGAGCAGTGAGAACGGAGGGGAGAAGAGAAGGGAAAAGAGAAAGAGAAGGGAAAAGAGAAGAGAGAAGAGAGGCGGCTGCACGAGAGGTGGGCTTTCAGCGTATTAGGGTTCGCGTTTTAGCGTCGGTCGACCGGTCGACCGACGCTAAAATGCGAGATTCTATTTAGCGTCGGTCGACCGGTCGACCGACGCTAAATACTTTCGTTTCAACCGACGCCAGAACGCTGTTTTTTTGTAGTGATCGAGTTAACTTTTTATCAAGTTGTTAACTAGTTAACAAGATTTTTAGTTGATAACTAGTTATCAAAATTAGTTAACTAGTTAACCAATCGAATTAACTAGTTATCTTATCGTGTTAACTAGTTATTTAATTGATAACTAGTTATCAAAACTAGTTAACTAATTATACGAACTAGTTAACACGTTATTGGACAACCAGTTTATATATAGTTCAAATATTATTCCAACAATGTTAACAACATAAAATATAGTAACTAAAATGGTAACTTGTAATGCTAAACAATCAAAATATCTAAAACTTAAAATGGAATGATTAAACTGCAATTTTACAATTATTAAAAATTGAAAAACGTAAAGCTTCTCTTCGTCATCCCGCATCGACCGCCGTCCTCGGAGTGCCATAGCCGGCCGTAGATCCGGTTATCCTCCGTCGGCTCGAAGTTGCCGCCATCAGCCGTCTCGTCTCCCGGAGCAGAGCCGCTATCGAGAATTGGTTCTGCTGAGACCACCATCGACGATCAATCGTGCCAGCCGCCGCGCCGTCGCGTCGTCGTCTGATTCCGATCTACCTCCTCGTCGTTAGGGATCCGCCGAGGCTGCTGTCAACTTCGAACGACCGCTCCTCCTCTTCAAAACGCCGCTAGTCTCATCGGTAGATTTCATGCCGATGCCGCATCTCCGATCCTCAACCTACATCTCCGGATTTTTTATTTTATTTAAAATGACTAAACTGCCCCTGCGATTTTGAGTTTGGAACTGGTCCAAACTTAGAAGTTTGGACGCAGATCCTGTCCCGTTTTCTATTGCATTATTTTAATTATTTATAATATTTTTATTTTTGATATAATTTAATATTAATTAATTACTTAATGATAATTGGTGAAATCCCTAAACTTAAGGAGAAGAAGAATAAAAGGGTCTCTTTTATATTTGCATAATAATAACTTGTTTTTTGCCCGCCCGTTGGCGGGCCACAACTTGTGAAATATTTTGAATTTCATTTAGAGAAAAGAATAAATTAATTGAGAAAGGAAAAAACATTCTTATTAGAAAAATTTACTACTCTTATCCATAATTTATAACACTTTAATTCATTCTTTATTTCATTATTCATGTAATAAAAAAACTACTATTGTAAACCCTAAATTATAAAATTCATATAAGAAATAAAAGCATATATTATATCATTTAGGTAGGCTCCTTTAGAAAAAAAGTGGTGGCAAATCTTTCATGTGTTTCTCTCATGAAGTTAAATTGCAACATATGTTTACTCAACACATATCTAACCATTCAAATTAAGTTCTCTGTCAAACTGGCCAACTATTAATAAATTTAATTTAATATTTGGTAGGTATGTGATTACGTCTAGATATAAATTTTTTCGAAATAATCAATAGAAGGGTGTTAGAAACTCATTCATCTATATAAAAAATATTTTAATTTTGGAAAATTAAACTATCACTTTTCCCTTCAATGTGCATGTTTTTATAGAATCTATTTAACTTATATGTTTTCTATTCTCTAATTACTATATTAATTTAAGTCCTTATAAATATTTAATGGGAAAATGGTACTTTGCCCCCCTCTACTTTGCCAAGTTAACTAACAACCACATATACTATGAAATGATCAATTTACTCCCTTCTACTATGCTAACCTAACAAACAGCCCCTTCCATCTAAAATTCCGTTAAGTGATGACTCACCAATATGACTCATCCACAATTAATGACAATAAATTGCCACATCATCGACTTTCATCCATCTCAACTAAAGTAAAAAGAGAAAAACAAAAATTATAAAATTAATTAAACTTAATTCATAAATAAATATAAAACATAATTTTTTTAAAATTTTTCGTTTATGGAATTTAATATTAAAAAATAATTTTTTTTTCTAAAATAAATATACATTTTTTCTAAAAATAAATTTGAACTTTTTAAATAAAAAATATTTATTAAATTTAATTGAAAATTTTTAAAAATAAAAATAGATGTAAAATAAAAATAAATGTATATTTTTAATTATAAATTTAAAATTACTGTTTTTATATTTTTTTTAAATTTATAATTTAGTTCAGTCATTAACAAATATGGATGAAAGTCGATGATGTGGCAGTATACTATCATTAATTGTGGATGAGTCACACTGGTGAGTCATCACTTAACGGAATTTTGGATGGAAATTTGGATGGAAGGGGCTGTTTGTTAGGTTGGCATAGTAGGATGGGGTAAATTGATCATTTTATAGTATAGAGGGCTGTTTGTTAACTTGGCAAAATAGAGGGGGGCAAAGTACCATTTTCCCATATTTAATTAATATCCTAATAGAAATTAACTAATAATTTTAAAGATATTAGGATTTTGGTATATAGACTTTATATAGTTGATATCGAAATTAATACTGAAATATATTAATATTAAAAGTAATGCTCCAATTTACATAAAAATAGTTTCAATTTTATTAATAGATATAATTTTTATTATTATATTGTCCTTATTTTTTAGTATGAAAATATTTTCTTATACTTGTATGCACTTTTCCAAAATTATACATACATGATAACACAAATTTCTTGCCAATTAGATTCGTTATTATTAGTGTTCAAATACAATTTTTGTTTAACAATTTGGGTGGTTGAATCATATATCGATAGACTCACCATTTTGACCTTTGATATCAAAGATTTTTTTTAATGGTAAGCTAATGACCATGTAATAAGATATTGCAATACATTGTGGATTTGAATAATTTTTTATTAAAAGGGATAATAGGCCGGGAGGCCCCTGTACTATTGAAAGATAACAAACAGGCCCTCCTACTATTAATTGCATCAAACAAGCCCCTCTACTTAGAACATATAACAAACAAGCCCTTCCGTTACAAATGTGACAAACGGCGTTACTGAATTGTTGACACGTAGGTTGTTAGAGTTTACACGTCAGCCGATTGGAATGTCAGCAACCCTAAACGGTGTCATTTTTTACTATTTGGATTATCTATTGCTAATAACCTTGAGTCAAAATGGAGCCGTTTAGGGTTGCTGACATTCCAATCGGCTGACGTGTAAACTCTAACAACCTACGTGTCAGTGACGTGTCAGTTGTGTCAACAATTCAGTAATGTCGTTTGTCACATTTGTAACGGAAAGGCTTGTTTGTTATATGTTCTAAGTAGAGGGGCTTGTTTGATGCAATTAATAGTAGAAGGGCCTGTTTGTTATCTTTCAATACAGGGGCCTCCCGGCCTATTATCCCTTATTAAAATTAGGATATTTCTGTAAATTATTAATTAATCATAGCAAGGAAAAGTTATGACAGTAGGAGAGGCTACACTTACGGAGAGAATTCTTTTGTTTACCCTCTATTATAAATTTTTAGTCTAAGGTATCTATAGATGATAGATGTTTCTATTATTTTAAATATTTTTTTATTAATATAATTATGTATGTATAATATTATTGAATGCTAAATTAATTTCGAAGATATTGAAAGGTGTAAATCATAATTTAAAAATAAATTTCAAACATAAAAATGTAGGATTGTGATTAAAGTACATGTTATTCAATCATTAACATATTTTTTAATTTTATATACGGTACAATAGTTATAATATATTAAGTATAATTACAATAGTAGATGGTGATAAGGTTTTTAATTATATTTATTATTTAGAGACAATATATATAGATGTTCACAATCCAAAATTATTTTCTTTTACTCATAAAAAAATATTTTCTTTTATTATGTAGTAAAAATAACACAGATATAAATATATATACTATTTTATTGTTTCTCTTATTTTTATATTCTCAATTCATTTAATTATTTGTATTTAAGCCTGTTTAGTTGCTCATTTAGTTTTCAAAATATTAATTGATTTAAGCCAAACATATAAATTGTTAGTTACAAAATAAAATTTCAAACGTAAAAGTATTCTAAGAAGCCATTTTTTTGACATATAAGAAAATTTTAAATTTTGATTAAAGTACTTGTTATTTATGTGTCAAGATCTCATAACTTTTAAGTAATGGGATATAATTTATATTTTCTTGGTAAAGTATAATTTATAATATTAAGTATACTTACTACTCTAATTGTAAAAAAAAAATTATAGAAAATATGCCTCAAATAGTTTCAGTTATTATGATGCAATAAGAATAATATGAAAATTAATATATTACATTATCTGAATAGTGAATTTAATTTTCTAATTGATGTAAAATGTGTAAATGATAAAGATTAAAATAATCCAAAAGTGAACCAATTTTTAAAAATAAATGAAGAATATACGAATATTATCATAAAAATTAAATTGAATAGTAGTAACTGGAATTTTTGTCCGTCAATATAATTTAGATTGTAAAATTAAATAAATTAACATGATTTTTTAATTAAATGCTAAAATGTAGGAGAGATGGGTTAAAAAACGTTGAAAAAATTAAATAAGAAAGAAAATGAAAAATTATGATTGGTTGGTTAGCTAAAGTTAAGGAGAGAAGGAATAAAGAGGGGGTTAATTATAAATAAATGCATATATATATATTAATATATTAATAGATAGATAATAGATAGAAGATAGAAGATTGAAACAAGCGGATTACTAATTAGGAAAACAACAACTCAGCTGACTATACGGCTAGCTAGCTTGTTCAACAGTACTCAGTCCCACGATTTCGTCCTAGCTGGTCCTGCTTCGGCTATGCTGAGTTCGTAGCTTCTCAGTGATTTTTCCTCTTTCTATTCACCCTATCTTACATGTTGCTACCTGCTTCGAAGCTTTCCTTAAGTAAATTTGCCTATGTCCGTTCTGGAATTCGTGTAAATTCAATTTTGCTTCGCAGTTTGAGGCTGTTCTCACTCTTCACTCTGACGAGCGAGCTCCGCTTTCAAAATTGCTGCAATTCATTTTGCAGTTTTATTTTGTCTTGGTGAAAGAGTGATTTGTTCTTTCTTTGCACTATGGTAGCCCTATTCCCTCGAGTTGATTGCAGTTAATTCCTCCAGTTGATTCACGACAATGGACTGTAGTTCTGAGGATTTCATTCTCATTCATTTCATCAACTCGAGTCCGGCGGAACCAAAGGCCGATGGCGGAAAAACTCTCCTCTCAACAACGGACATGGATAGCTGGGACTTACCAACACTCCTACACTACCGGACGATCAAGATCCTAGCTCATCGAACCAGGTTCCATTCTTTGTCATGGCAAACTAGAGATCTTAAATCAACGACTTCTTATATGTTCTGTTTCTGATTATTTTGTAGGCTTGTTGAATGCTGTTCGTATTTCCACGGATTGCTCTGTGGAAGCTTTAGGTCAGGAATTGTTAATTTGGTTATGTTGTTCTTAGTACTTTTTTCTGACTTTTACGTGGGACTACAGTGAATCAAATATGAATGGTGTTTCAATCGAATGGAACTTGGAGTCTTTTGTAAACGTTTTGAAGTGTGTATATTGCTCTTCCAGCTCGGTGGATGTGAAATCTCGGAATTTTATCTCTCTCCTTGAGGTGTGCTTTCCATATTCATTTAGATGAGGTTATTGTGTGGAAGTAAGTGTATGTTTATTCGACTGGGCTGCATTTTCCAGGCTGCCATGTACTTCGGAGAAGAGACACTTCTTTTGAAGTGTAAGGATTGGATTTCTAAGATTGTTTTGCTCATGGAATCAGAGTTGGATGAAGTGAACATGGATGATCTGATCAATTTTTGGAACTTTGGTCATGAAAATGGTAATGCCATCGCCCATCGCTAATAAATGATTTCGGGTTTGATATCAAAAATGATTTATATCTAATCTATCAACTCATGATACTTGCAGCAATTGATTTCCTTCCAGAATTGTGTGCTGCTTATCTGGCCAGAAATTTCGTACGTGGTTAGCTTCTGTTCTGCTTTTTTCATTCTATGATGGAAATACTTTTTCCCATTCTTTTTCACTCCTGACTATTGTTTCACAACTCTCATGACCTGTTTTGGTTACTAGATAGTAGTAGTGCATAATGTTTCACAGTAGTCGTGTGGCTCAAGATGCTGAGTAATGTTGTTAGATTATAGGGCCCTGTTTCCTGTTGTGACTGAAGAATGCTAAAGTCTGTATGTTATCTCAAACACGGTTGTATTAAGCTGTAACATGATGATAGTCATATAAAAAAGTTGTACATTATCGTTCTGTCCTTGCAGATGTTTATGCAGTCTAGCAAATGTTTTCAAGATGCTCCGTTTACTTTACTGCTGTCTGGCATCAAGCATCCCAATTTGACGATAGACAGGTAAGTGAAAAATGCCAGTTTTGTGTTCATGTATTTGGCATTGGCCTGGCTTCGCATAACATATTGATCTTTGTCAGTGAGAAGCATCTATCCTGTGCACTTTTACAGTGGCTTTGCGGTTTTGAACAGTTCGATTCTTCGATCAAAGTTGAAACTGTATGTCCTAATATTCTAAAAGAGGTATATGAATTAATTTCAGGTTATCATAAATAATGTTTTATTGCAAGTTAGAACATGCAATGTCATCTCATCCTAATTTGTAATCTGTTCGAAATTGATATGCAATGGGAATCTAGCAGATTCGAGGTTGCCTCTTGCCATTGCCATTTGTTGCAGGTATGGTCCATCTATGACTAGTTTTCATCAACTTTTGTGTCTGTTGTTTTTCTACATGCTGCTTATCTCTCCACACACTTCTGCTGGTGAAATGTTGTATTAGGAAAGAGACGTTCATGTTATTTGTCAGAGCTTGCTGATGAGAGTACTGAGGCAATCTTTAGATTGTTGAAAGTTCCTCCCGAACAAATTATGGATTCCTGGGATCACGCTTACTCGGGAAAGTTTCGAATACGATTGACAGAATACTCCAAGGTACGGATGGACTGCTGTTTTTACTGATGTTACCGATCTTCCAAGTGGGAAAATTTTTGTTTGGGGCTAGAAAGAATTAGACAGACATCTATACTTTATATCATAACTTTAGGCTCCATTCTGTTTGAATTCATATCCACCTTGTTTAGGGACCTTCCAAAACTTTATTTGCTTGAGAACTTCTGTTTTGCATACTTTTCCGGTGCTGGTTGATGAGGCTAGAATCGTTTGTTCCTTTGGTTTGTAACTTTTAGTAGACTTGGTTGAAACTGCAAGTGGAAGGAAAGAGAGTTAAGTTCTTTGCAGTGTTAAGAAAAAGTTAATCCCATGTTAAGAAGAAGTTATGGAATAATCCTCTACTTTAAATTTAAGTAGAAACAAAGGAATCGTTTGAAATTCAATCCAATTAACTGCTTCATAACAAGTTCTGAGTTATAACCAATTGAGGTTGATAGTATTAACTGCTCGATAACCAGTTTATTCTTGCTAGTTCTTATCTTCGTTTTTTGAATTATATGGGGCCTTTCTTAATCCTGTATTTGCTTGCTCATGAATTTGTTGAACAATCATGGCAAACTGCATGCTTCAGCTGTCTGTAATGCATTATGAGTTTCTTTGATTGAGTTATAGGAATTCACTTGGTGGCATTTTGCCTTGCAATTCTTAGCTTGGATTGCCTTTATAGCTTACTTGTGATGTAAATTTGTTTTATGCAGAAGGTTGACCTTTCAGGCTGTCCACAGACTACATCAGCCATTCTTCTATTGTCCTTACTTCCTTATTTATATAGCATGGACCCTACTTCTAAGTTGCGTATCATAGAATATATAGTTAACCTTGAACGTTTCAGCAAAAAACAAAGTCAAGTTCCTGCGTGTTTGTTGCCAACTCTCTCTTTTGGAGCAGTAGAAGAGGTGGATATATCTAAATGTCCAAGCTTACATCTTGAAGCTGCCATAGAGTGCTTCTCCATGTCATTTCCATCTTTGAGGAAAATAAAAGCAGCTTATCTTTTGAACTTCAAGAAAAGCACACTTCACAAGTTGCTGGAGAAGTGCCCTCTGATAAGTGAAGTCGACTTGACCGTTGATTCTACTCCACTTATACCTGGACAAGTGTCTGTCTTATCTTCTAGTCCTGTTATTTCAACAGCGTCAACCATTTTGTATGCTAGAGGTCTTGATTCTCTTTATAATATCACAAGCCTCACTCTAGAAGGTCGAAGTGATATCTGCGGTGAGATTAGTGGTATTTCAGTTACAAATATAATTTTTCTTGTTGCTGTGGATGCTCTATGTTTCATTGATTATCAAAATAACATCTTCTGCATATTTCTCTGCCAGATTTGGATCTCCAGCACGTGTCCAAACTCTCTGTAACTTTGCTTCACCTAAATCTTAACGGCTGTATTTCAGTTACAGATGTTGGAATAGCAAATCTGATATGCAGATGTATCCAACTAAGCTCTCTTTTAGTTTGTGATACATCTTTCAGCTTGAACTCTGTTTCCGCTCTTTGCTCAGCCATTGGTACTCTCGGTGCTTCTTCTGCTTCATACCATGAAAAGAGAGATTACCCTTTGACATCGAAGCTTCAGACACTTCACTTGGGTGGCTGTAAGGGTGAGTTTCATCCTTCTTCGTTCATATGCTAAAGTTTCTTTAGTTTAAACATTCAGAATTCCTTCTACTTTCCAGTTAAGGCCGCCACTGATAGTGAGGGAGTGTGAAAGATGCATATCATGTGTAAAACTTTGGTAGTTCAATGCCCAATATTTTGTGTAAGATTTTGAGATCTCACAGTTCACTTTGCGCCACTGTAGTTAAAACTCCTAGGGGTCGTTTGGTATGTGCTATCTTGAATATCATGATATTCAAGTTAGCTAGTTATTAAGGGGGTAATGAGATTCAAAGTGAAAATGCACAATATTCTTGTTTGTTTAGGGTGCTATTTGGTTAGGGGTATTTTACTAGGCAATTACCACTTTGTCCCCATTTTTGTCTTCACCTAAGCACTCATTTCCCCAAATAATTATTATACGATTCTAATTCGTATACAATTCTAATTCGTATACGATTCTAATTAATATATACAATCATGAATATATTAAACTACAGCATATAATTTTATATGGAGGAACATCACAACTATCCACTAATTAGCATATGATTTTATTTGTTGCTTGTTTTAGTGCTTTGCGCTGCAATTACTTTGACAGTACAGTGGGTTTGGGTTTTATAGTTAGTACGATTCTGAGGTAAAGAACAAGGTTGGTGGTGGTGGATCAGCAGCATTTGATGGTGGGGATGTCCATTAACACAGACCTAGACAGAGGAACAATACCCACTACATTTTCGTACCAAGAACTAATGATTTTGGTAGATGTCGATATATGCGTTTTCAGGTGTTAGTGAGAGCTCCTTGCTTGAGCTAATATCTCAAGCAATGGCATTGAAGAACCTTTGCTTAAGGGACACACACCTGACCGACACAGTGCTTTATAGTTTCCCTGGTTTTTCCCTAGAGACACTCGATGTATCTAACACCAAGGTAAGCCATGAAATCCCTTCAATTAACCCAAAGGACCTATAGTCTTTATACATGTCCTCAATTGAACTAATCACTAGTATAATGTTCTGCTTGATTTATTTTATACCATCTGAAGCTCAGTTTCCCAGTTTTCTATTTAATCTTTTACCTTGTGATATGAAGAACCATTAGATAAATGTTATTTATGTACTTGTGACCCTATTTCACTTAAAGAACTCTGTGAACTACCGACGTTTAATTATTTGGATGAAGATTTCAGTCCCTTTCAATAATTAGCGTTGTTAATCAACTCAAATAGGCTTCTACTGTGTTCGATGGTTGTTTGAGATCTTAATACTATTTTTACGAGACTTACTTTTCAACTGACATGCAAAATGGTTAATTGGTTCTTTGTGCAGATATCTGGAGCTTCTTTGGTTCACATTGTACGTGCCAATCCTACGTTGAACAGTCTGAACGTGAGGGGTTGTAGAAATTTGGCTGAACAAGAAAGCATTCCCTATCCAGTTGGAGCCTTATATGCTGAACTAGGAGAGAAATGCAACTTGGAAGAGATATCTCTTGGCTGGGGTTTCTCATACTCTGCCTTCCGAGCTCTCAGACCTGGAATCGTATCGTTAAGATCTTTAACTATTGGATTGGGTGCATCATCAAGTGAAGAGACACTTAGACAACTGCCTATAACTTGTCCGATGCTGAATGCAATAGTCCTTCACTTTCAGGTAATTTTTGAGCATGAAGTAGTGTAGCTTCTGGACAACAGCCTTTCAATCTGACCGACTACCCTTCTTTAATCTGTTCTTCCTCAATTAGATTGGAAATACTGACCCGTATTCTTTATAGGTGATATCTGATGATGTCATTGTAAACATTACAACTTCATTGAGATCCTTGCAAACACTGGCTTTATCCTACTGTCTTGGTGATATATCCATATCAAGTTTCAGACTTCCGTTGCCATACTTGACAAAACTAAGGTTTGAAAGGGTCACTCCTTGGATGACACAGAATGAATTGACAGTTCTTGCTCAAAATTACCCAAATTTGGTGGAACTGTCTTTAGTTGGGTGCAGGCTTCTTGACTCAGGTTTGAACTACTTAACTTGAGCATGTTTTTTCATCTTGTGGATTAGATGAGAACTGCCTCGGATTCACATTGGTTTTATGCAAATTCAAACATACCTCCTCATCCTGCAAATGTTTCCTTGCAGATTCTTTGCGAGTCATTTCACGAGGATGGCCTGGCTTGATCTCCATCCATCTTGAGGTTTATTGCTAATTGTTTCTCTATTTTACTGTCCACATTCCCACTTTCCCTTCCACGAGCAATATATAGTCATAAAACTGTACTTTTTCAGCAATCTTTAACTACATCCTCGTAAGTATTTTTTGTCGTTATAATATGCAATTTGGTTCTACTTAATTTGCAACTCTGTTTCTTTCGTTCATCTAGGATTGCGGAGATGTAACAGCAAGTGACATTTCTCCGCTCTTTAGCTGCGTAGCCCTTGAAGATATCTTGTTGCGTCATAATGTAAGCGATATGGTGATCTTATCCATATATTTTCATGTTCTCGGACGATGTCCTTGTAGTTAATACTTGTGAACTACATTGCAGGGCCCAGGGGTAAGCAAAGGCTTTATTCTTGATGCTGCTGCAAAGGTAAAATCATCTATTTCGTAGCCAGATTCACCAGCCCTCATTTATGGCTGGTTTTCCACTTCTTAGGTTCAAGCACTTCTGAAACTAAGCTGATGCTCTCTGTGGTGATGACAGTTGCCACTGCTTCGAAAGGTATCGCTGGACCTATGTGATGCTCGTGAAGGTGACTTCGATCTCCCAGGCGTAAGACTCCTTGTTCTAGTTACAGGCCTACTTTTCAACCCTCATATCTAACTGTTTATTTATAACTTAAATTATCCATTTGCTTCATGTCTGCTTATCCGAGATCCGGCATTTGCCCAACTGCCATTTGAATCATCCAACGTAGGTTTCTTCCGTCCATGTTCTAGTCCGCTGAGTCTTTTTCTTCTTCTTCACAGTATGCTGATAGGTACTTCTTGAGTAGCGTAAAGATAGCGAGATGCAGCAAACTGCGAAAATGCTGTGGGAGTCTTACGGGTTCAGGGGGGATTGTGCATAGGGAAACTTTGGTGTTGGTATGGGACAGTGAACGTTTCACTAGGACAGTGATCAAAGAGAGACTCTAAGCACCTTGGAAGATAGAGATGGATCGCGGCGCGGGTTCATTGTTTCGTCTTAAAGTTGGCGCTTTCTTGTGCTTGAAGGTATATATTGGATTCGAGTTCAAAATCCGGTATTAGTTGCTGCATTTGAACTTGGACTCGTTGTAACTTGTATACTATTGAGTTATATTAATGCTATGATTGTTTTTATTAAGATGTTTTTCTTAATAAAAACAATTATAGCATTAATATAGGAATCGTTTGGTGTAGGGATTGAGAATTAGGGGAAGTAGGAGGACAGGGAATAGTGGAAAAATGTTAGTTCAGTGTTGGAGGATGTTAGATTATTTTGTTCAGATAGTAAACAACCAAGAATACATCAGAATACACATTTTTTAGGCAATCAGAAATTCTAGGTATCTGAAATACAAAAATTCAGCTTCATTAGACAATAAACAAACAAGGATATCTTAGAATACAAAGTTTTCAACAAAAACACTTCAGATTCCATACCAAACAACTCCTTACTAACTTGTCCAAATTCCGAATTTATATTTTTGATTTTAACGTCTTTTGTATTAGTTTTTGATTTCTTTTGTATTAGCTTTTGATTTGTAATGGCATGACAACGAAAAATAAGTTCAATTTTTAATTTTTTTTCATCTTCCTCCTTGTTGAAAGCTCCTAACTCAGCGGAGTTACATACTAGAAAAAAAAAATCTTTCCATTACTTTGAGAAGAGAATCATTGGTATGATCGACGGACTACGTGGGAAATACGAGATCTAGGCAAGCCGCTACATTTTAGACTCGTTCCATTGCAAAGTCGACTCAATTTATTTCATAATTTAAATTGGTCAAGAGCCAAATATGCATTAGTTCACTTTTTCAATTTTAAAAATCCGCCAATCAAGTGAACTATGAACCCATTTACCCATAAGTCAATTTGTTTGTTTTACCAAAAAAAAAAATTGTTTGTGTTTAATTTGTTTTTATGACAGTTTATGTGTTTAATTTGTGATGTAATGAACTCATAAATCAATTAATTCATAACCCATCACCCATATTAGCATATTTGACAACTCAGACGAATGGATATGGACGAAAATCGTTCCAAAACTAACGGCGTGTTATCCGGAACTCGGAATCCAATAGTTGGTGACGCCTTCCAGATAGCCTATACGTTGTATATACGCGAATAATATCGCAATAGTTCGTGACAACTGAGGGTATTAGGCCTAAAAAAAACTATGGAGAAGGAAGAGACAAAAGTTTAAAAAAAAAACAAAAAAATTATTTAAAAAAAAAGTAAAAAATCCTGAACCAAAACAAGAAATGTACACAGGTTATTCAGTCCAGAGAATGTACACAGCTCTGAGCTCTCAAGTGGGTTTCATTTCAAAGATCGAGCTGACCAAAACCAAACCGGTCTGATTCAAGTCTTCTGACAGCTAATCACTACTACTTACTTAAGCTTCTTAATCCCAGGGAATGAAGGAAGTATTGCTATCAGAGGATCTCCATATCCAACAGCATCTGTTACAAGCTTTCAATGTCTTAGCAAAGTTTCAATATGCAATTGACATAAGGATTAAGACAAGAGACAAGACTTATACCTCCATCCTTCCGCAGTATTTTGATAACCTCACCAGAGACATCAGTCTGTAGAGGAAGAAAAGCAAAGGGTAAGCAAGCAAACACGGATATTTCGACAGTGAACCCGTACAAGATGAGCGGAAAAGAAATCGCACCTGAATTGGAATTTGGCCACCGAGCTGTTCAATGTAGCAAACCACTTTTCCCTCTTTCACAATTTGCTTCTGGTGGGTAGAAGCAAAAGATGTTAGCAGCAGACCTTGAGGTTTCAGTTGATCATAAACTTGAAATGGCTGATGGAGGATATATACATACCTCTTTACATGCATTAGGCAAACGACCCCTTTTCTTCGTAATTCGAGCTGCTTGGAAATAACCCACCTGCAGAATTGGCACTGTTAGCGGCACGAATTAAGCAACAAAACTTGGAATTTCGTTCTTGCTGCTTTCTCACCCTTGGTGACTTCACTATAACCAAGCCTTCGTCAGCAGCTCTATCGAGAAAAGGCCTGATTTCTTGAGGAGATGTTGCCTGACTGGAGACCACCAAAGCTGTACTGGTAACAGATCCATTTGAATCACCTGTATCAACAGTTGCCGGTGCCGGTGAAGGCACAGCAGCTTGAGGACTAGGCGGTTCAGCTTTCCTCACCAAGTCTCTAGTCACAGACAGCTCGAATGCACCTAGCTAGCGGAAGGTAGAAAAAAGATGACAAGCATAAACATCAACGAGAACTGTACAACTTGTTATAATGCATACAAACTAGCTGAAATTTGGGTTCTTACTTTTAACTCGACTTCTGCAATAGAATCTGTGTCGCAGATTTCAGAGACCAGAGCTTCAATCTGCAAGTGGTCAGAAAAGGGGTTCCTGAGATTTCTTGGTTGATCATGGATTATCCAAGTTCATGATGAAAGCCAATAGGAAAAAGAGCTCTGAAGACAAACTTAGCTGGTACCAAAATCACTGCCTTACATTTCAGTTGGGGACATAAGCTATAGCATCAAAATGAAAGTGGATAGGTTTTGTACTGAATACTGATAAACCTATGAATCCTTAATATATCAAAAGGGCCATAGAAGGTCCCACTAGATATATATGAATGTGTCCCATTCATATTACCGATTCCTACGGGTTTAAAAGGGCAGGATTAGCCTGATAACATAGTCCCCAGTTTATATCTATGTTCTCCTCAGCAGCTACCAAAATCAGTATATGCATCACATTGTTAAACCTAACACATTAACCAAAAAGCAATCCGTACAAAAGTTGGTATAATTTAGGCCTCGTTTGGTAATGAGGGATTGAGAATTAGAGGATGTATGAGGAGCGGAGAATGGTTTCTGGAGGAAATCAGAAGCTTAAGGTATCTGAAATCACAAATCCAGCTCCATCAGGCACTAAACAAACAATGATATCTCATAATACAGAGTTCTCAACAAAATTCAGTAGAACTTCTCCTATACCAAAGGACCCTGTGTGCTTTGAGAAATTATCATTGGCAACGAGTATAAAAAATTCCATACAACATCAAAGAGGGCAAAGGCCTGCATAAAGACAGTCCTACTGAATCACCAAGATAATCACCTCAGATAAATTGGCAATACGGTAGCTTGACTTGACTGATGACTTCAACTCTTCAGAGCTGTCTGCTGCTTTTGGGGAAGCTAAAACGAAAGGAACATGATACAAATATCAATAATTGAGAATCTTTCAGATTCATCTGCAAAGACTAGCTACATCCACTCACCAAAGGGTATAATGCTTAAGGTGTTAAGAACAATACTGGAATGGGATAAACAATTGCAGTAAGATAAAAAAGATCGTACACTCTGTTCCAACTGATAACTTGCTGTTTATTTGAAATGCTTTCGTCGATTTCGACGACCCCGGTAGAGGAGCATACTGTAGAGGCCTCATCCTGACTGATTTCTGCAAGTAGTTCCCTCGGCTTAGTGTGATATCTTTTTGTCCAATCATGTTTAAGACTTTGAAGTTACAAACTCCAATGCTACCTGCGAGACCCAACAGGAAAAACATCGTTAGGAATGTCATATTAACCAACTATGGACATCATCCAACGACTCGAGTTATTGAGATGCAATGATTCATGAGATAGTATCAGAGCCTTTATAATCTAAAGGTCTTGGCATCAAATTCTCGTTAGCCCCCAACGTAACAATCTCTATTGCATAAAGTTTGGTGGACCTTTCCAAACTTCAAAACCCTCTAATAGATTCATTTGGGGGGCGAGTTATTTATACCGGTTTTCAACACAACAGAATTAGCTATTAATGAAAATACAATGGGAAGCAACTCAGAGCCACATCGGAACGAACATCATCAACACTGCAGCTGAAAAAAAGCCCTGCTTCCATGAATTCGCTGAGTAAATATCTATACATTAATGAGTTACAGCGAGTTGCTACGTATTGTCACAATCTCTAGAAAGGTTCAAATGCTATTTACAGGCACAATCTCTAGAAGGTTCAAATGCTATTTACATGCAGACAATGATCTATCTCCACAGCTCATCCATGGAAGCCACAATCACCTCAGACAAAAATCAGTCGAACGCAGCGTCCATTACCGAAACAATATAAAACGCATTGGAATCGGAGTGATGAATTTGATTCCACTTACCCATCGTTATAAGCTGCCGCCGGTTATCCCCGGCTGAGATTAGCGTGTTGGCCAGCAACCTTAACGGCTTTTGATTGACTGGGAGCTTCGGTGGATTCGAATTGGCAACCACTGGCCGCACAAAATCTCAACTAATAAATACTTGAAAAGGAAAAGAGTATTTTACATCGGTACCATCCAACTATTTAAATAGTTTAGTAACAATCACTCAACTAATTTTATTTACTCTATAAGCACCCAACTTATCAAAAGAATGCAATGTTCCTTTTCTGTTAATGAACTATAAAAGATGTCGTTAATATTATTACCCAAACCAACGATACTCTAGTACTCTAGGGTTTTTTACTAGCCAATCCGCTCGTTAGCAACTCGGTATTTTGCTCAAAAAAATCTCGTTCATAACTCTGGTTGATTTTAAATGAGCCAAACTTGAGTTAGGGTATGCTCGACTTGATAGGCTCGCAAATCGACTCGAGCTCGAGGTCGAGAGTTAACCACTAGTGATTCTAAACTAGTGGTACATTTTTTTTTTATGAATAAACTAGTCAGTGGCGAAGCCAGGATCCTAGTAGACTCTGGGCCCGATATATAAATTACATCGACCGAATATATTTTTGTACGAAAAAATACATATATTTTAGCAATTCGGGTATAGGGGACCCTGGGCCCAGGCCAGGGGTACTCTCCCTGGCTTCGCCACTGAAACTAGTGGTACATTATTTAGGTTTAAAATGAGAAAATTAAAAACTTAGGATAACTTTATGCTTGTAATCATTTTGGTGTAAGTAAAATATATCAAAACAAAACCTTTATTATTACTATATCCCGATTAACAAACTAGCCCCTCCGTCCAAATCGTCAATTTTAACGCCAACTTTAACGGCCTTAACATTTTTATTAAACGTCGTCGTTCCAATCCCAATGTTTGAATGAATCAGACAGACGGCCAAAGAGGCCCCCAAGAGTAAAAGTACAAAGAGCAAGCAACTTCTCTTACTCCACCATTCCATCTCTTACCAGTTCCTCTAACCCAAGCTTCAGCCTCTTCCCAGCAGCTCTACACTCATCCTCAACTAACCCGCCAAACGCGATCCGGAGGTGGCCAGGACACCCGCAAGCACCGCCTGGTATCACCACCACCCCGTGCCTGTTCGCCAGCCAATGTACCACTCGGCCATCATCCTCGTACTTCTCCGGTAGCCTAGCCCACAAGTATATCGCACCTTCACCACCTTTCACCGCATTCTCCCCGAGCGGGGACAGTGCTTCCTCGATGATTTCCTTGTTCTTGACTAGACCCTTTACTCGCTCGGTCACCCACTCTGCACCACCCATCTCTATGGAGTGGAGCGCGAGGTGCTGCGAGATTATCGAAGCGCAGATTGGTATGTTGTCTTGGATTTTGAGAAGTGATGTTGCAAACCCATCTACTTCTGAAGGGTAGGCTATCTGTGTAGGCAAGTCACTAACAAGCATCAAGAAAGGGTTGCTTGCTGCTCAAGTAACCTGGTAATTGCTAAACTTGTGAAGGATGGTATATATCGATTTTACTTACGTAGCCGACGCGCCAACCCATCATTCCGTAGGCTTTGGAGAAGGAAAATATGTTGACAATGTGATCTCCTTCTATACATGTGTGCTTCAGACCATCATACATAAAATACCTACAAGATCAGTTGGTTCAGACTTCAGACTCGAAACATTCTGGGACCTAACATAAGAATGTCGCAGAAGAACGAATGGCATCAACCAAACAAAGATACAAAGAACTTACTCATACGTATTATCTACAATAAGCCAGGATCCAGCCTCCTTGCAAATATCTGAAATCCTCTGCACAAAGAGCAAAGCCCTATGTCAAATAACTTCAGTGAGATATATCAGAATGACTCGAATTGCTTCGATAGGACGAATCAGAATATACGGACTCATTGATGAGTATTACTGCGAGTTTTCCGTATTTGGAAGAAGGGTTAAGCACGAAACTAACAACTCAGAAGTTGCAAAAAGTTCCGAATTTCGTGTACCTTAAGGAGAAGCTCTGGAATATAGGTCCCCGACGGGTTCCCCGGATTAACTACAGTCACAACTTTTGGCACTGGCTTGGTTTCTGCTAGCGTCTTCTTTAACCAATCTGCATTAGGAACGATAACCTTTCGATAATTTACTCACAGAGAAGAAATGCAAATGGTAACTTCTCTGAAGTTATGTTAATCATGAGTTTCAAAAGCTTTCCATAAGTCGATATTGAAGTTCCTTCCACGAAGCCTTCGGAAAAAAAAAGGCCTTAACAGGGGGTAGGTTCCACAACAAGGATAAGATCAACATTCCCTTACTAAGGCTTCTGGTAAGTTTAAGAATTTTGATGCAAATACAGGGATTCTAATGCATTTCATCCTATAGCTGGCAGCTAAAACAAGCAAATCAATGTTTATTGAATTCTTATTTGCTCAAGAGGAAAAAGATAATTACTTGTCAATCTCTATCACAAAGGTTAGAGCTTCGGATACCCAACAAGAAGCATATGCAGTTGATTCTAAGAACTTAGATGGACTTCTGAGAGAGATGCTTTATTTATGGCAGAAAAAAGTAGAAGCAGTAAGCAATGATATGTCACCTGCATCAGGGTAAAGTGTTTTCGGGTCCCCTGGGCCGACTAATATATTGGTAACACCCGTCATCTGGAAAGACATGTATGCATTGAAATAGTAGGGGGCGAACATAACTGCAGAGTCCCCAGCATCACACAGAGCAAGCACAAGATTCACAAATGCCTGCCATCGGAAAAAGTAAGAAGTAGTTAAGCTTCCTACGAAGTGTTTGTCGAAACCCAAGCTGGAATCTTTTTGAGTTTGATTCTAACTGAACCATGGACCCTTATTTCATTACATAATTTACTTCAGAGTTTCCCATAGATCTTCGTAGAAATGAACTAACTCCATCCTACACTGCACAGTTCAATACCTGGTTTGCGCCTGCAGTAACCATGACCGACGATTTCACCAGCTTGTTCTCTCTTCGCAACTGCAAAACAAAAAGAATGATTATCTCTCCGAGACTCTTTGGATGCATGGACATGCCAAGGAGAGAATTAAAGTCAAACAGTTGAAGATCTGTATGATGCTTATAACTGTAACTAATGCATCTTTACAAGATACAGCAATCTCAAATGGACCGGAACTTCTGTTATTGCTGAGTATCAACATAAGACTCCGTAACGAGAACAAACACCATTAGACAAATACAACGCATACCTTTTGCAGTAGTGCCTCTCTAAGTTCAGGAATACCCTCATCAGCACCGTACCGGCTAACAGAAGGCTCCCATATAAGTTCTTTCACCTTCTCCATCGCCTCTTTCGGGGGCTGCCAATAGACCACACCCTATAACATATAATTCAAACAATATAAAATCCATCAGCGTTCAAGCACATATCAATTGAACAACCGAAGAATCATGCTGCACTAAGCTTAGTAGAGGGTGAATTTACGATATAGAATTGGAGTTTCAAGTTCACAACCAGACAGTGCCATGGTTGACAACCCCTAAACCATTTCCAGATATCCAAAAGCCACAATCAAAGATGATCTGAAATGAAACCATTACTAATATAGAACTCAATAAAGTAGCTTGACAAGGAAACTAAGCCATCCCATTGCATGATACTAAATTTCAACACGAAACTACGACGAGCGATCTTTTCACCGTCCTTATAAACTTCAACAGTTATGACCTTCCCAGGCAGTTCTTCGAACAACCGAAGAATCATGTTATGGTAAGCTTAGTAGAGCATGAATTTTACGATATGGAATACGACACTAAGTTAACAACCACATATTGTGCCAATGGCTTACAACCCCTAAACCATTTCAAGATGTCCAAAAGCCACAATCAAAGATGATCTGAAATGAAAGAATTACAAGTGTAGAACTCAGTAAAGTAGCTTCCCAAGCAGTTCTTTAACACATACCTGAGCTAAAGAAATGACATTTTTAGCTCCTCTGACCAATTCCTGTATCTGTAGAACAAACGCATCCTTCAATCAAATTGATCATTACACTAAGCCTAAGCCAAGAACCAAAGAAAGTCAACCATACAAGCAGTTGACATGAATTTTCGAGGTTCCTATCGAAGAAGCTTTCTCTTCAAAAACCAGAAAAAGGAAAGCAATCGAATAGTGTTCTGCAATTCAATAAACTATAAACCACACTTTTGTCGGCCAAAAAGGTGAATTTCCTTTTGAACAAATACTTTCCCCAATATCCAGCTCCAGACAAAATAATCTTAAACAAAATCGTCTCTTCTATCAAACCCTCGATTCTTGTAATAAATTAAACAAAACCCAGAAAAGGGTTTCAGAATCCCCAAATGGATTCTCGCTTCTTTGCTTACCTGAACCATGACAGGCATTTCAGTCTCCAGAGCCCTCCTGGCAAGCCTTGCGTACGAACCCATCTCACTGATTAACCCTTCTTCAATCGCCGAGGACACAAGAATGAATTATGGATTATGAATTATGAATCAATCCTTTGACGACCTCCGCAGAATTTATAGAGTGGAGGTCTTTTTTGTTTCGTTGCTGGAGAGATACGCTCGTCAACAACTACTCCACGAGCAAAAGCCAAAGTGAGAGGAGAAGAGTTCAATCACAAACTTTTTTACTGTTTTTTGAATTTTGTTTAATTGTTCCACGCCATGTCCACTACTGGCCAAAAAGGTCAGGTCCTTTCCAGGGTGAATTATGAATAGAAATAGAATAATGGCGATAGTTAATTTAGAAAAAACAGCTAATGATGTAGATAAGAAACGTAAAGGGTTGTTGTCGCTTTTCGCAGATTAGTTTCATAAAAGCGTTAGTTATCTTCTTCTTTCTTTTTAACTTGGATTGGATGTGAAAGTTCAGAGCTCACATGTGGAATCGCCGAAAATTACGGTTGAAGACGACAAAGCGCAGAATAGCATGCGTGATTTGACAAATTATGAAATACCATTTTCCATTTTCCATAAACACATACAAAAAAAAAACTTTTCCATCGAAAGTTTTAATGCAAATTTCATATACTTGGATTGATCTAATAGAGGTTCTTATGTCGAACTTGGTCGTAAATGTAGGTTTCGCGATAGTTCGGTTTGAGTTCATATAGTTGATATTTATTACTCACTCGTTGTAGTGTTTTGGGTTCGGATAATAACTACTGTAAATAGCCTTTTGGGTAATGAAGTTCATATTGTACTCATATCGGTCGGTTTTTTATTATAACCATAACCAGAAAAATATTATATTTTAAAGACAAAAATACACAAACTCTATTATTTTTAAAACACATAAACTTTATCAATCACTAATTTCTCCAAGTGATTGATCATAGCGTGCTAGTCGCTACTTTGTTTCGTATAGTGATAACACTTTCTCTAATATTTTTTTATTATAACTATAAAAAAAATTATTATAAACAGTAAATATTTGGGCTCAGATCCGGCCCCAACCTTTGGGAGGGGTTGGATTTGGGTCCAATCTTTTTTGGACCGTTAGATCAATCAAGTTTTCATCTAATTTTTTTGAGTAAGAATGGTTGATATATTTTTTTATCTTGTTCAAATAGTTGACCTGATCCGGAGCCGTTAGTTAACGGCGTTAACTAGTTAACTCCGTCAGTTAACGGCGTTAACTAGTTAACTCGTCAGTTAACGGCGTTAACTAGTTAACTCCGTCAGTTAACGCGTTAAGAAGTTAATTTCATCAGTTAACTAGTTAACTCCGTCAGTTAATTAACAAGTTAATTTCGTCAGTTAACTTGTTAACTAGTTAAAGTTAATTTCGTCAGTTAACAGCGTTAACTAGTTAATTTCGAAAGTTAGCTAGTTAACTCTGTACTTTTTTAGGTTAACTAGTTATCTCACTTAACAAATTAATTCAGAATATTTATATTTTTACAAAATGGTACAAAAACTAAACTGTCCATAAACTAAAGTTGGGTGACTTAACATGTAATTAAAAAAATTTACACAAACACCATCTTCTTCCTCCCGCAGATGCAACTCATCGTCGTCCCTACCATCGACGGATGTACGCCGGACATCAACCGGCTCCCCCCCCCCACCACCAACGACCCCCCGCCTCCGAAAACCCCCGCCTCTGATAACCCCCACCTCCGACAACCCCTGCTTCATCCCCTGCCTCCGATTTGTCAAGTTTCAGATCCAAAAAGCGACCTCCGACGTCAAGGAATGCAACTGCCGGCGGTGGCGGAGGATGAGAAGGAGTAGAAACCAGATCTTCAGCGGATCTGTCAAAATCCTTCTTAACCTAGATCTCCACGGGATCGGAAACGGCACCATCTGTTACTGGGTGTGCTCCTGAAGACTCGAGCAGTGATGCCGGCGAGGGCTTTATCAGGGAGGGGAGCGCCGTCGACGAGGGCTTGATCGGAGGAAGGGAAGCAGAGGTGTTGATCGGAGGAAGGGAAGCAGAGGTGTTGATTGGAGGTGATGGTCGGAGAGAAAAGGGGTGCGATGCAGGGATAATGAGCTTATGTGGTTTTGGTTGGACCGGTCCAACCTTTAAAGGTTGGAGCCGGATCCGGAGCTTAAATATCTCATCATAAAAGTATTTTTATATGCATTAAATTAATCGGTCCAGGTTTGGTTCAGATATTTCAATGTCCATACCCTACGCGCACATGATGGTTTTCAGTTTTACTCATACCCTTAACAACATACCCTTTCCTTGGTTTGAGATTGTGCAGCTTGCATTGCAGCTTGTGCAGATATCCTCCGCTTGTAGTGGTTAGGTTTATTCCTCAATCTAGAAATGCTAAGAAGGACTGGGTGGCAGGTAGGGTGCCCAATGGATCTCTCCTACAGTCCTGGCTATCTTACCTTAATGGCCCTCTACCGCTTTGTAATTGTATCTTGATTTTTGGCTCTCTAAGGCATTGTGTATCTCATATATAATAGAGAAATGAAAGTCTTGGGAAAGGATATAAACATTTTTATATGATTAGTATATCATCTATATAATCTGAATGCAACCAGAGGGTTCTTAGTACACTAATGCGACGACTTGCTCAGTAAGATGACGTTTTTAGGGTTATGTCGTCAAAAGAAAGGGCTTCCCTATCCGCACAAAGAACAAAAAACAAAACTATTATACGAGATTGTCAAAAAAAAACAAGCTCACTCGAAAGGTGGGAGTGGTATGAGAAATTGGGAGGGCTTGATCTTGAATTCATGGATTGTTTCTTGGACATACATCAGTAGAGAGCCATGGATGGAAAATAAGTTTGTTAATTAGTGATAAGATTCGGTACCTCCTTGAAGGATTTTAAAAATCAGTTACCTCCTTGTTAATATCCCCAAAACAGTGACTCATTTGTCAACTACCCCAAAGTTAGTGACTCCTTAAGAAAAGTATTTTATCCGAAATTCCTTTCGCGGAGAAGAAACAGCGAGATTTGAGAGTCATTCACCGGAGACTCGATTCGACGACGGAGAAACAGCCAAGGTACGGAAGCGAGTTCAATCCGTAGGTTTTCTTAGTAGATAACTCTAACCTAATAGTATTGAAAGCGAGATGGGAAGCGAGTCGAAAACCAACGGCGGCAGCACCGCCTCGAACGGAGGAGGAGGGTTCAAGTCGAAGGTAGTAGATGCCATGTACAGCGGAGAAAAGAAGCATGTATTCGCCGGAATAGCTGTCATCTCTGTGATCTTCGGCATCCCTTGGTACCTTATGAACAGAGGTTTGATTCTCTCTCGATGCACCCTCCCCCCTCTATACTTGCCCGATCTCAGTGGTTCCTAAGTTGTGTTTGCGTGACATATGATGTAGTCTAATTGAACTGGAAAAACTGAGCTGATTAGGAAGTCTTTTTAGGGTTTAGGGTTTATCTCAGTGGTTCCAATTTGTGTTTGCGTGACGTATGATATAGCCTGATTGAACTGAAAAACTGAGCTGATTAGGAAGTCTTTATCCTAAGTTTTGTGCTTTACTAGCTATCAGGTCAAGTTGGTTGAATATCATTTCTGTTCCAATCTCTGTTTGTCTAGCCATTGATGTTCTTAGGCCTCTTTGTAACTCCCAATTAAAAAAAATTATAATCATTTAGAAAACCTTTGTTTGGGAAATTAGGGTTTTAGATTGTAGATCGCAATAAGAAAGCTCCATTTTCGTTTCCTAGTTTCCTCCTTCCTATTCTCAGAGTTGCCTTCAGTTCTTCTCTGTGCTACCTTCTTCATCTTCTTCTCTTTTCAAACCATCTCTTCTCCCTCCCACCAAATTTTAGTATTTTTACTAAAAAACTCTTTCTTGAGTTCAACGGAACTTGCTTAGAGAAAGGAAAGCCAGGAAAGAAGAAAATTGAAGGTTGGAGAATGTAGAGAACCATCGCATCCCAGCAACTCAAGTTGTTGGGAAAGGTTCGTAATATGTTTATATAGCATTCTTTAACAAAGAAAAGAAAAATGGAGGTGGGAGAAGAGAAAGGGTGATTAGAGATGAAAAAGAAGGAAGAGAACTGATTATAGAATCTCTGTCTCAAATCTTGCCTATAGAGGTGAGATTTCAAATAAAGCTGGACATGTATTTGGGACTAAACACATGGTCTTCGTCCAAAAAGATTGGTCAAGAAAACTTTGGTCATGGTTTAAATCAGACCAAATCACCAATCGTCAAACGGGCCTTGATTTATTGGAATTTTGGATTGGTTTTGCTTACTCCTTACTTTTGGTTGTAAACCTCACTATGAAATATCTCTTGTAAGCTGAAGATGCCCAACTCCTTCAGCTGTATAGGAAATTGATCCTAAAATATCCTTATCAATATGCTCTAATGCAGATGTAATCCAATATCCTTATCAATATTGTAGGAAATGTTGGTTTATTGTTAGTAGAACTGCATTGAGCTGTGTTCCTAAGATGTTCTGCTGCCTTTGTTGTTCTGGTTGACCGAACCAAAGATTTGAGATTTTATTTGATCAAACAGCGCTCAGCGCATGCTGCAGTTTCCCAAAGATCAACATGCCGGAAATGTAGATGTAGCAGTTATGACAATGCTCTTCTTTATTTCACTCTGGTGCCTTCTTGTTAACGGTTTGCTTGATTATAAAAAATGGATAATGTCCATTTGATCTGCTATTACATATTGAAAAATTTAGCGGTTGAAGCGAATTCGCCATTAACATGTTCGAAAATGTAGCATCTGTAGTAATGCATTGTATCCCATCTTTATGTTCAGTGAACTGTGATCATGTGAACTGTTTCCCTGATATAGTTCAGTGATCATGTCGTGTCGTACTGTTTTCTCCGCCTGCGGTTTCGAAGCTTACTGAACCGGGTGGCGTCTATCTGCTGCAGATTTGACCAATGTACTTGACCTTTTTGCAGGATCACAGCATCGGTCGCATCAAGATTACATGGACAAGGCTGATAGGGCTAGGAAGGCAAGACTTTCGTCTAGTTCGTCTGCTACCTGATCTGAGAATTAAAGACTCGAGAACCATATCTAGGTATAAATAAAAAAGGCTTGTTGTTTTTTTGGATGTCACAGTAATTAGGGCGGTTTGCTTGAGACAAGACCGATGAGATTGGTTAATAGCTCCTAGTTATTTGATTTATTCGAGTTTATTATGGATCGGGCGCTTGTGAGTTAGCAGATTTTGATATGGATAATTGATTTCAAATTTGATGAATTGCGTATTGTTTTATATTACGTCATGTGAGGCGACACAACCTATTGAGCTGAAGGTTTCATGTGACATGCCGTCAAATTTTAATCATTTTCATTCGTGTCTGTTAGTGTGAGTTGACAAGTATGTCCACGTGAATCTGTTATAGAACGCGTGGCTAATTTTTACTAACCACATCATCTTTTTAATATCATAGGTGTTAAAATTTTAGAGATTTAATTGTTTTTTTATTATAATTTGTAGACTTTTACCATCCTCCCGACAATCCTTATTCGTTTACCAATCTCCATCCGGCTTCTCAAAACCCTAAATCGGAGTAGAAATCTAGAATTAATCGTACGCTCGTCGTCGGCAGCTAGGAGGCCTGAAAACATGGCACATCGGAGGACAGAGAAGAGTCATCAATCAGCATACTTGTGCTCTCGCTGAAGGACTGTTGATTTAATTGTGTATGGTATAAGTCAGAAAATTGAAGAAAGTGAACCTCCTCGCGTGGTCATCATACCAGTGTTGGGTCCAAAGTCTTGTTGCTTTCTTCGACATTTCTCTGCTCCGTAGTGAGATTTGTAATGATTGAATTCGGGTTTAGCATGAAGTGACGAATTGAATATGTACATATACTATTGGACCGATATTGCATATACTATCTGTCATGCATAGGGTGCGTACGGGTTTGGTAGCATAACAATGCTCCTTGGGCACCATGCATGAGAGGAGGAAGCAGACAACCTTGAAATTCGTATGCCACTAACCAAGTTGATGCCAAACAGGCCAAAAAAGAACCATATGAAGGGGAGGTATGAACTCGGAGTGAGAGTAGCTAAATGTGGGTTTGAGATTATCTTAGGTAGGAAAGGGATAGTGATGCACTGCATGACATTCCAGAAAAGGGCCACAACACTTGACAATGTCCAGATAGAAACACAATACAAATTGAACCTGCTGAAGAAGGGCTATTTGTTAGGCGTAACAGGAGGGTCTAAGAAGCCTCATCAGAAGAAGACCAGGCTCCTAAAAGGGGGACTTGTGACAAGTGTCACCAAGTTGGTCACAATGCTAGAACTTTCATTCTCAACAAAGGAATTCATGTAAAGAACTGTGTTTAGGCTATGTTATACATATAGTGAGTGGAATGTTTATCTGACTTGTTATTCTTTGTGGAGCCTGTGGTGAATCCAAATACCTCTAACCAGGTTCGAGAGCATGAGATTCGAACTACAATGTAGGGAGTGGGTGTGTACACAAATGAAGTTACTAGAAATGCATGGTATGTATTTTACTACATAATTACTTGTTAACTTAAAGTTGAAACCAACGTGCATTGGCTCGGTTGTTACAGGGTGTGCACTGAGAGGAGAGATGGGAGCATGCCATGGAGACCCCAAGTGAATATGTATTTTGTGGAGTATTTTGTAATGGATATGGATTTCACCATCTTTCATATGTAGGCATGGGGAGTTTGTAGTTAGTATATGGATATACTTGCTAGCCTAGTAGTATAGTAGTAGTGGCATTTTGAACTTGAACATGGCAAGCTAGTAGTGGATTTGACAATCTATGAAATGTGTTTTCACATATTTTGCTTCTATTCATCGAAGATAATTCGTACATAGGACATAAGCATAACATCACCACTAACCTATAACTATCGTTGGACTCATGAGCTACGAACATAAGCAATACACAAAGCCACAAGGCCACAAGGCCAATGGAGATCACCACATAGCGAATTCCGCTTTATATTTGATTGAGTTCATGTCTTCATCTATAACCTTCCTTATTTTCATGACCTCATCATTTCGTGGCAACAACCCATCAGTGAGATTCCGTCTTCCATCCATTTATTTGAAAAACCTGCAACCCATAATAACTTTGAGTAACTTTAGACTCGGGAGAGGGTTGGGTTGTGGTACGAGAAAGTCCTTTCCTAAATCTACCAATGACTGAGATTCGAACTTCTCAATAATAACTATAGACATGACAAGGAAGTAAGCAAACTAGGAAGTTTCTTACCGTGGTTTGTTATCTCACACAATCATGTTAGATAGATGCCAAAGGAAAAAGATGAATAAAGAGAGAAAGAAGAATTGCCTAATAATCTAAGTAGTTGTTATTATTAATGAGAATGATCACATAATAATTTGAATTTCAAATGTGATATCAATTTAGAAAAACACTTAGGCGGTCTGATCAAATTTCAAATGTTCATAATAATGAAAAGGTAGTTAAGTAAAGGGAAAATAGCACTTTGCCCCCTTCACTTTTCCAACTTAACAAATAGTCTCCTACACTATAAATCGTTCTTTTTACCCTCTCCTACTTTGACCATTTTACCGTTTGAGTCCTTTCGTTCAAACTTTCGTCTTCATGACGTTAATTGATGCATACTCAATACACAACATTAGCTCCAATAACTATGTATTAGCTTACTAATCGTTTTGAAATGGGATATAAATATATATAATTAGATATGATCAATTCGATGAATAAATTGTATAATTTAAAAATTCTTCGTATTTCATCATACTCTTTCCCCAGTTTACCTATCTGACCAACTCTTCGTCTCTTACCTCCAATATATCTCTCTGTTGGTGTGCGGATGCGTCTAGATTTAATGTTAAGAAGACGATATTAGAACGAAAGGACCCAAAATGCATAATGGAAGAAGTAGGAGGGGGTAAGATGAGCAATTTAAAGTATAAGGGGCTATCTGTTAAGTTTGCAAAGTAGAGGGGGAAAAGTGCTATTTTCCCTTAGAGAAAGATAAAGAGTGTTCCATACAAAGCAATTAAAGATTATTAGTATTACTAAGCCAAAAAGGAAAAAGCCTAGTTTACCCTCCGTTTAACAAAGGGAGGGCATTCCAGTAATTTACTCACCTCGTTCCCGTGGTCTGGATATGGTTTAAACGTCGCCGTCGAAGTGTCCAGTTGCCTCAGAAAGAACAAAGGTGGAGGCGGAGGCGGAGGCCAGGACTCAGGAGGAGTAGGAGGAGAGCCAGTTTAAACCGCAGGAGTACTCACAGTCACAGATCCGAAAAGCAGTGAATGAAACCCTAGATTTGCCCCCACTCGGTTTCTTGAAATGGTGGGAACCTCGCTGGCTGGAGTACAAGATCACTTGAAATTAGCAAGGGAGTACGCCCTTGAAGGCCTCTACGACACCGCCATCATTTTCTTTGATGGTGCCATTGCTCAGATCAACAAGTACTTCCTCTTCTTCTCCTCTTCATTATCTGCTCTTGCGATGCTGAATCTGCGTCAGATTTGTCTGCTTTTTCCATTTTTTGTTTCGCACATCTGTTAGATTGAATTCGAAAATGGCTTACTGTACTAAAGCTTGTATCTGTTTTCACGATGCTTTATTTAAAAATGTTGAAGTTAAGAGGCCAACAGTGAATGTACTGTACCTTGTTAACTCAGTGTTTGAATTAATCTGCTCTTACACAAAAACATGGTGTTTTTTGCGAGAAATTGAATTAGGCTAGGGATATGGTAAGCTGGTTGGCAGATCCTGTCGATTCATCTGCTGTTTTACCTCAATGCTTCCTCAAACTTTGAATTAGGTTGGATGATTCACTGTTTTGATTGAAATAGCTTCTAAGTTGTTGTCGACTCCCATGGTTCTAGGCACCTTAACTCACTTGACGACCCTTTAGTTCGCACGAAATGGATGAATGTCAAGAAGGCAATCTCAGAGGAGACGGAAGTTGTGAAGCAGTTAGATATAGAGAGAAGGTCATTTAAGGAAGCTCCTGCTGCTACACGACGTGCTGCTTCCCCTCCAATTAATACTAAATCGTCTTTCGTGTTCCAACCATTAGACGAGTATCCTAGTTCTTCTAATTCCTCTTTTGACGATCCTGACGTATGGAGGCCACCAAGTCGAGACAATGCAACCAGGCGACCGGGTAGAGCTGGCCAAGTGGGAACGAGGAAGTCACCTCAGGATGGAGCTTGGGCACGCGGTGGTTCGACAAAAGCAGGACCAACTGGCCGTGGAGGAAAGACCACAGCTTCCAGTAAGGTGAATACAGGAGTCCGGGCTTCAACTGCTGGTGGGAAGAAGACCACTGCAGCTGGAAAATCTAGCAAGCCAGATTCAATTGTGAGTTCCATTAATACAATGCATATCTTACCTTTACTTGCATTTCTAGCATCCACGATTCCTCCCTATACTGTCACTCGTAATAAATAACAGTCGGGGAAGTCCTTGTAGTTTATACTGTTAGCAGAAAGGTAGCTACACCTTGAATGTGCAGGTCATGGTTTCAAATCACCACCATACCAACTATACAAAACAATTAACAGAGCTTTCAGTTTCAGTCAGCTCCTAGTTTGTAGAATGTTTAGTGGTTTATTCAAATAGATAAAATATAAAGATGTTTCTCAACTTTATTAGCAAGAAATATCTGTAGTAATGCCATTTTTAGTATCATTTGGATGCATTAAAGCATCTTCATTCCTTTTTCATTTAATTTGGAGCTTGAGTACTCACTGTTATTGTTCAACACTATGAGAATTATCTTTTTGTCCTGAAAGGTTATTAACTGAGCATCTTTCCCAAGGGGAGAGAATATGAAGTGGGACTCCATGAGGTCATAAAACGATGCAACATAGAAGTAGCTAAGTCTAATTCATGCATGTCCTGAATAGTTTCATATATTGGCCATTGCCAGCTACTTCCGATTACTGCATCAGGATGTTTCATGAGCATTGTAGTATTGCTTTAGGCAACCAATGTTTGAGTTTCTCGTGCTTACTGAGGGAACATCAAACCCTTTTAAAAAGGACCCTAGTTGATATGGATCGAACTATTACATTGACCCTGATTTGATATTGTTCAATGTTAACGTCTGTTCCTCCTAGTTAACATTATAATGTTCTTTGTTTTCCAAATGCTTCAGACTATGAATTAAAGGTGTGCATTTTATTAAGACTGTCTTGTGCTAATTTATTTGCAATACACATTCTTCCAGAATGGCGATGTTGATGATGACAAACCTAAGAAGCCTCAATATGAAGGGCCTGATGCAGACTTAGCTGCAATGCTTGAAAGGGATGTCCTAGAAACAACACCTGGAGTGAGATGGGATGATGTTGCTGGGCTTAGTGAAGCAAAAAGACTTCTGGAAGAAGCTGTAGTCCTTCCTTTATGGATGCCTGAATATTTTCAGGTAAATGGAGAATTTTCATGAGTTTAGTCTCACAATGTGACGTCTGATTTTATAACCGCAAAACATCCTTATCTTGCCCTTGAGATTTCTTTACTAATCGGCTTAGGATCGATGATATATAAATATTCTTGTGGCAGGGTATTAGAAGACCCTGGAAAGGTGTTCTTATGTTTGGACCTCCCGGTACAGGAAAGACTCTACTTGCTAAAGCTGTTGCTACTGAATGCGGTACCACATTTTTCAATGTGTCATCTGCTACCTTGGCTTCCAAATGGCGTGGTGAGAGTGAGCGTATGGTTCGTTGCTTGTTCGATCTTGCACGTGCGTATGCACCCAGTACCATTTTCATCGATGAGATCGATTCTTTGTGCAATTCCAGAGGGTAAGCATTTGTCCATTCTTGAAACCTTCTACGAATGTCATTTGTGAGTATAACTCTCACAAGCTGAATTTCAGTGCTTCAGGGGAGCACGAGTCGTCGAGAAGAGTAAAGTCCGAGCTTCTGGTTCAAGTTGATGGTGTAAGCAATAGTTCCACAAATGAAGATGGAACCAAGAAACTAGTGATGGTTCTCGCAGCCACTAATTTTCCTTGGGACATAGATGAAGCTCTGAGGTTTGGCTTCTTTTCTTTCCTTTCAAAATCTGGGCTGTTTACATGTAGGGCTGCCAAACGGGTGAGGCCAGTTACTGGCTGGGTTAGTCGGGTTGCGGGTGCATCAGGTCATTGGATTCATTGAGTCACATGTTTATCGGGTTGGGGTGCATTGGGTCGTGGGTTAGTTGGCTTATGTATCTATTGGGTCGGGGTTATTTGGATCAAGTGTTAATTGGATCACGGTTGGCTCGGGTTAACACATGGGGTCATAAGAAACTCTCTGTCAGAGCATATTTAAGCATTGCAAAAGCCAATTTGAATTTTTAACCTTTTTATCATGAAAATTTGGCATTCGGATACTGCATCTAGTTAACCCGAATTTGTGAACAATGCAATTGCAGGAGGAGATTGGAGAAGCGTATATATATCCCACTTCCGAGCTTCGAGAGTCGCAGGGAGCTGATCAAGATAAACTTGAAAACCGTTGAGGTAAAGTAGAGTTCTCTCATTCTAACCAAAGTCTGGAAACAAACATCCATCCATCTTCACACATTTTCCACACTGGCAGATGTCTCCGGACGTGGACATAGACGATGTGGCTCGTAGGACAGAAGGGTACAGTGGAGACGATCTAACAAATGTCTGCCGAGATGCTTCCCTGAACGGGATGAGGCGCAAGATCGCTGGGAAGACGAGAGACGAGATAAAGAACATGTCCAAGGACGAGATCTCCAACGACCCGGTGGCCATGTGCGATTTCGAGGAGGCGATTAAGAAGGTGCAACCCAGTGTGTCTCAAGCTGATATAGAGAAGCATGAGAAATGGTTTAATGAGTTTGGTTCTGCTTAAGCACATGGGCATGATGATGCAGAGTCTGTCTCTGTCCTGTTTGATTATGGATCCTTGATTGATGAAAGTAAGTTTGTTTGTTTTGTTTGGGAATGATTTCGTGTTGTTTTTATTTACTTTGGTATGTGTAATATGATCTGTAATGTCTTTGAATTATGTAATTGAAAACAAGAAGAAGAAACAATACAACATTATTTTGTTGCTTCCTTGGTGCCCTCCCTTGGTTCTTTTCCGGGGAGAATTTGGAAATCTAGAAATTTGGTGACGCGTAAATGGTCAAGAACAAAGTTAACCACATAAAAGTACTACATCCGGTGGCAGGAGTAATTATTCAAAAAAATAAGAGAAATGATGTGTTTTTTTAAAGTTTTGGAATCACGTATGAAATCCTCTCTTTACTCTTGAAATTGGATTCTGCATTCTTCGTCTCTCTGGTGTCTGGAAGCTTTTCACTACGAGTGAGCTCCTTTTGTGGCTTGTCAAGTACCCGAGTTACGTTGTCGGGCTCCTGGAGCCTCTGGATGCAAGACTTTGCTTAGATTCTGTATGTTTCTTTTGATATTCTATGACCGCTTATGCTTCGGGAGGATCGTCAACAATCGTGGGCTGCAGTGCTTATGGGGAGTGATGATGACAAACCTTCTTAGCTTAAGGTTGCAGTTGCAGGAGGCATTCCTCATGAAGAACAAGTTATGTACCATACGTCTAGGTTGTACCTAGAAGAATGATGAGAAGCCTACAAAGGTTGTTTGGCAACAAAAAAATGGCTGCTGCTACTTCTACAATGAGCAACGATGCTGAGTCTTGTTCGCAAGATAATGTATCACCTCAAGCAATAAGATTCATTCAAAACCCTCTCTCAATAACTCTAGTTATTTTGATGCAACGGTTCATGACATGGTATCAGAACCTTTGATGACCGAAAAGTCTTGGCCTTGAATCTCAGTAGCTCCCAATATAACAATTTATCTTGCATACACTAGAAGAAAATTGAACATTTGTCACGGTTTGTTAGTCACGAATTATGTAACCGTGACTAATTTGTCACGGTTTATGGCAAAAAAGTCACGATTTCTATGTAAACTGTGACTAATTTATCATGATTTATATGAACTGTTACTAATTCTTGAACTCCCTCCATGCTGCTGGCAGTCTGTATGAAACTCTATTTGCCAGTCACACTTCACTTCCTCTTCCTCTTCCTCTTCCACGCTCACAACCCTAATTCTTCATTCTCTTCCTCTTCTTCATCCGGCTTTCTCTTTCTTTTCCCTCTTCTCTTCTTCTCCAACCAAACTCTTTTCATCCCTCCACCGTCCCTCTTCTCGACGGGAACAACCAAATTCTTCGCCCTTTGACGGCGGAACGACAAGAGAACGAGGGACGAGGGAGTGACGACTGGGCGTTGCTATTCTGTTGTTCACTAACTATTATTAATGATTTCATATTATTATTGATTTGGTCATTAACTATTATAACTGGACATTTAAAAATGGAGTGACTAATTTGTATAACGGAATGAGTTTAATTGAGACATTTTATTAACTTTCTAAGTTTATGGATCAGTTTGCATAACGGAAGAAGTTGAGGGTCTAGTCCTATGATTAGAGGAAATGACAAATTGGGTCACTGGAAAGTTTTTTGAGCTTACAATTTTATCACTAAGCTTTGTCACGGAGAAAACTGTGACAAAGATTAGTCACGGTTCTAGGTTGAACCGTGACTAACCTTGATCAATATAGTCACATGTAAGACTGTGACTAACAGGGCAAAAAAAACTGTGACAAATAACCAATTTTCTTGTAGTGATAAAGTTTGGTGGACCTTTGCAAACTTCAATCCCCTTTCATGGGCTTTCGTTTGAGGGGGGCGTGTTAGTAAACACTATAAAACTCATTTAGAACCCTGGAATTATTGGGATGCAAGCATTGTGAAAAGCAGATGCCAGATAGGTTTGTTTGAGGCAAGTTTGTATATTTTGATTCAATATTGACAAATTTCAGTTGACTTTTTTAGCAGTTTGTTTATGTGGTCAGCCATTAACCATGCATTGCATAATTGCAGTGTAGTTAGTTAGTAGTTAGTAGCACAATAATGAAATAACTCTATTCATTAATTACATACTTGATGCCAAAATTTTGGTAACTACAACTAACATCATTTAATTAATTACTGCCAAATTACTTCAACACGAGACTTGCATGCATGCATGCATGCATGCACTCAAAACCGTTCATTGTAAAACCCTCGGTCAAACCAATTCATAATAGTCCTTAGGTAAAATACATTATAGGTCACCTAAGTTTGGGGTTGTAACACCATGGTCACCTAATTTCATTTTATAAAAATAGCACTCATCTACGTTTGGGTCAGCCATTTTTTGTAGGTATTTGTTTAGTTTTTGACTTGGCTCAATTTATTTTGATAGTTCAGCCGAGTTGATTATTGATGATGTTGCATGCTTAGTTGTCAGTTTAGCCGGAATTATCATAAAAAATGACCAAAATAATTGCTCGGTTACCTTATTTTAATATAAATGAGTGCTCTGTTACAAAACGAAGTTAGGTGACCACGGTTGTTACAACCCCAAACTTAGGTGACCGACAAAGTTTTTTACACTACACCAAGACTTTTAAAACCAACTCATCAAATCTCTGATTAAAGCAAAACCTCTTCTTCCAGCAACTTAAACCTTCAAAGAATCCAACAATGGCGACGCTCACGCCATCCGTATCCTCACTCTTCCTACTACTCATCATCATCCTTACCACACCAAAACCATCTTCCGCCGCCGACATCACCGCAATATGCGGCAAAGCAGCCGACAAATCCTTCTGCCACAGCTTCCTCAACCCGACCCGCGCCGGTAAACCGTCGGAGGACTTCGTGGCAGCCGGGAAGATAGTCCTCGACGCCGGCCACGGAGCGGCCAGCGGGACACGGCAGTACGTGAAGTCTCTAGTGGTACAAACTACGGATGCGAAGATTCAAGGCAGGTACAAGACGTGCTTGGAACTGTACAGCGACGTCAGCAAGTCGATTTCGAAAGCCAAGGCTTCTTTAGTCGCCGGAGACTACGTGACGGCGGGGATTCACGTGACGGCGGCGCAGACATATTCGGATACTTGTAACGAAGAAGTGGTTGGGTTGTATTCCGATGTGCCTCAAATGCATCGTGTCTTGTTTAATATTTTGGATATTGGTTTGGTTATTACCAACATGTTGATCAAAAGGGTAGTTTAGTAAATTGAAATGAAGTAGAGGATTGTTGGGTGGTTTGATTTGTGTACTCGAATTCGATCGTGAGAGTCTCAAGTGATGGAGAACATATATCAACTATTCAGAATCGAATCAAATCATTGTAATATGACTTATCGAGGATAACATACATATCATTTGTGTAAGATGTGAAAAAAAAAACCCATATTTGAAAAGGGCTCAAGTTGATAGTGGGCCTGACCCACTTAAAAGGCTAAAATCATAGGAAGACAGGTGATCACAATTCACAACAGGTTTTCGAAAGAAAAATGGCTTAGGGACAAAACCTACAATTTATTATAAGCTCACAAGTGGATCATCATGTCCAATTTCGCTATGGCTCTAAGAGCCGAATCTCTCAGATTCATCTGAGAGGGTAATCGGACGACCAGAAATTCATTTCGCTGAAGTGGGCAATCTGACGGCTGGGGTTTAGGCGGGGGTAGTGGGGGAAAGTTAATGAAATGAAAAGAAATGTTTAATGGAAAAATGTCCACATCAGCCGATTTCTTTTTTCGAAATCGGCTTTTCCCAATCTCGCCACTGCACGCCACATCCCTCTCTCTCTCTCTCTCATTAATCTGATCCATTTGCCTCTCTCTTCACTCTCTTCACTCTCTCTATTCTCTTTCTTCTCCATCGTTGAGACCTTGGGCATATGAACAGTTTACAGGCGGTTTAGGGTTGCGGTTTCAGCGGTTTATTCACGGTTTCGAAGGCTCCAGGTGGTTTAGTGACGGTTTGGAAGGGCTACCGGCGGTTTATTAGCGGTTTGGAAGGGCTACCGGTGGTTTATTGGCGGTTTGGAAGGGTTACCGGCGGTTTATTGACGGTTAAGAAGGGTTACGGCGGTTAACCCCGTTCTTATCTACTTACAGAGGTTACCCCCTTCTTACATTCGTAGTATAAGTATGTGTATTGGGTCCTCATGTCTTCTCACTCTGTTTTCTCTATTTTCTCTACTTAGCACTGAAATGGCGAAGACAGAAGGAAAGAAACAATCGACAAAGAAGATGGAAGGGAAGAAGAAAGCACCACCTCTGTCGAAAGGAGCCGAAAGCTCGGTGGTTCGCAAATGTACTGCTGAGAAGAAAAAGGGAAAAGGCGTTCCAACTCCGACCCGGTCATCGTCGAGAATAAAGGGTTCTTCTAACCCTAAAACGCCGGCCACGGCCACTCCGTCCAAACACAAACAGGACCACAACCCTGAGGATTTGACTCCGACTTTCAGAAGCCGGTTGTAAGTAAATCCTAATTGCCGATTGGTGTTATGGGTATTTACATGATTGATATGTTAATGTTATGAGTAGTGATCAAACATATTATATTAGATGCTTGATCTATCTGTTATGTTGTTATTATGCATGTGCTATATTGTAGCTCTGGTATGAAGCTTCTACGTGCTCTGATCTATATGTCACGCGTTATATGTTTGTTATGACCATTATATGGCCTTTTTTGTAGCCTGTTCGATGGCAGAAAAGGACGCCGAGAGAAGAAGCCCCGATATCTCCCGATGCGCCACCGACTAAACCACCATCGGCGGTAGAAAAGAAAGATAAGACAGTCCAATTTAGGTGCAAAACGGGCCTATAATGGACTTGAATGGAAAAATTGTCCATCACCCGAGACGCAACACAATACGCCGTGGACTCATTGATGCGAACTTCCACGGGCTACTCGATATGCAGGTCGAGCTAATCAACAAGGAGCTCACTCAGCTCTTGATTACCTCATACGAGCCAGATGCCCGTCGATTTGTCTTCCCTAATGGAGAGGTCCTCACGTTCAGGCCTCGGACGTGGGTCGTGTGTATGGACTAGTTTCAACGGGGGAACGAATCACAGTCTTGAGTTGCCCAGCCGTCGAACGAAGGAAATTAGAGGCATCAACCGGGATGAGAGGGAACAAGTACAATATTATGTGCATGCTATATGTATCATATATTACATGTTCTCTGCATGCTATATGTCTAACATATTACGTGTTTTGTGCATGCTACATGTTTGATTTATGTACTGCTATGATATCTTTACATCTGTTATATGACATGTTCTTATGTGTGCCCATGTGTCACTTAGGCACACCAATATCAAGCTGGCAGTCCTCAAAACAATGATTGAAGAGTGTGTGGACGACAATGCTTTCTGCAGGATGTACATTCTGCACAGCCTTGGAACATTGTTGGTGCCAGGGAATTCATGGAAGATCACTTTGAATTATGCGAAGTACCTGAATGAGGACCTCTCTACACTTGGAACACTGAACTAGGGTATATTTTATGTAATATCACTATGTTCATTTCGAAACAGAACTCTATGTAGTATGGCCATGTTTATTTTATGTAATATGACTACTTAAGTTTATTTCTGGATTCCTAAACAGAACTCTATGTTAAGATAACTGTCATACGTTAATCATACTAGCGTTATATAATAATCATCATAGTTCATACCATAATCATACTTGTTTAATGAAAACCAGACTGGACGCATAACAGTAATGTAAAAGTTGCATAACATAGTCATACAGGAAAAGTTGCATAACATAGTCATAAAGGAAAACACTTCACTACAACCTCCATGATCTCACTACGCATAAATGGAAGCCCATGTTTCTGCAATCTGGAACTTGAGAGTCTCGATTTGTTTGTCCATATCTTCGATGCAGTCTTCGAGTTCCATGTTTTTGACAACCAGGTAGTCGTATACCTCAACCCCGTCATCCTCTTCAGGTGCGTTTCGGTTCCTAAGTTTACACCACATCACCAGACGGCACTTGTTTGCTGTCTTCCTACACCCTAAGTAGTATGGGTAAGGGGTGCGCGTGGCGGCAAAGGATGGGGAAACACGATGGACCTTCGCGGGAAGGCCACAGTGACACATCAGGAGGACTTTCATCTCCCGGATATCTGCCAAAGAAAGAAAATATGAGGAGAGCCGAAGACACATACTTAACCAGAAATGTTATGGTTCATCGTACCTGGCAGGGGGCCTCAAGTTCTTCAAGCGTTAGGTACGTCGGATGCACGACGGTTGCGTCGACTTGGTCGGCCATCCGAAAAGAATAAGCAACAATTATGGTGTTCAAAATGGTGATGGTGTTTGGGATGGGAATAAGAAAATGGAGAGGGGATGGGTTCTTTCTTAAATACACATATGGGTGTAATTAATGGGAAGGTGGCCATCAAAGCTGTTAGGTGAGACTCCACCTACCTGCATTTATGACTGCCAACCCTTACAACTATCATACGGAACTGATACAAGTTCATAACACGTGGAATAATAAGATCATAACAGTCATAGCAGAATTTAGTTCACAACAGACGCATAACTAATACAAAAAACAACACATAACAGCCTCATCTCGATGCCCACACTACGCATAAATCTTTTCCTTAGCTTCTTCAAGCTGGAACCTGAGAATCTCGATTTCTTTTTCTTTATCTTCGATACATTCTTCGAGTTCCATGTTCTTGAGAACCAGGTGGTCGTACACCTCGACCGCGTCGTCCTCATCAGGCGCGTTTCGGTCCATCAGTTTACACCACATCACCATACGACATCTGTTTTCTGTCTTCCTGCAGCCTAAGAAGTATTGGTAAGGGGTGGGCGATCCGGCAAAGTTCGGGTACACTTTATACACCTTCGCGGGAAGGCAGCAGTCACACATAGGGATCACTCCCATCCCCCGATTATCTGCCAAATAAAGAAAATATGAGGATAGGAGAGAAAACAATATGTAACCACCAATGTTATGGTTCATCGTACCCGGCATGGTGGCCTCAAGCTCCTGCAGCGTTGGGTACGTGGGCTGGACAGCCGATGCTTCGACAAGGTAGGCCATCAGAAGAAGGGAGAGGATTCGAAATGCACAAAGGGGTTTAGATGGGATGAAAGGTAAGGGGATGGGTGTACAAGAAACACTTATTTAAAGGGTTTGAGTATGAGCTTTCTTTTAATGGGTGGCCATAAAAGCAATAAAAGCAATTAGGTGAATGAAATCCACCAACCTTCATTAATGACAGTCAGTCAACCCTTACAACTAACATAATTAATGAATAAGGATTGGTGTCATAAACAGAAGTATAAGTTCCATAATAACTACGTAAACCCAGCATAACACTAGTCTGGAACCCTTAACAATGCACTCAGCACTGTTATGGCTTGCAGACTAGCATCCCCCCTAACAAAATATGGAATTCCCCCTTTACAACACAGAGTCTGTCCTACTACTAGTTCCATAATAACTACGTAAACCCAGCATAACACTAGTCTGGAACCCTTAACAATGCACTCATCACTGTTATGGCTTGCAGACTAGCATCCCCCCTAACAAAATATGAAATTCTCCCTTTACAACACAGAGTCTGTCCTACTACTAGTTTCATAATAACTACGTAAACCCACCGTAACAGTAGTCTAGAACCCTTACCACATCACTGTTATGGCTTGTAGACTAGCATCCCCGCCAACAAAATATGGAATCCCCTGGAAGGCATAATGCCTAAAAGCGTCGGTTCACACTCTCCTGCGATTGCAGGAGCTCGGTGAAGCTCGGGAACGACGTAACTGTTTGGTTGTTTTCGAATATAGCTGCCAAACTATCTTGAAGACGTGAAGCCTCGCCAGCACGTTCAATGGCGGCTTCCTTTGCACGCTTACGCTTGAATTTATTGCGCTCCTTCATTCGTGAGAGTTCCACGATCCCTTTCATGCGTTTGCTGTTTTTGCTTGGTTTAGGTTGCTTTGGGAACTTTGTTGCAACCGTCTTCCCGATCCTCGATGTTGCTGGTGGTGTTGGCTCATTTCCAGCTGAAAACGTGTTCACACCCGCACGAGGAGCCTCGTATAGCGCCAAGGCTTGTTTAACCTGTTCTGCTAATGCATCACCCGCAACATCCACCATTTCTGACACTTCTAAGATGGGTAGGGCAGCCCGTATGATGAATCCGAACTTGGCAAATATCCTAGTATAGCGTTGTTCCGACTCCTCCCCACGAGTGAGGGGGCGAGGGATAATTAATGACACCAGGTTGCGTTTAGCACCTCTCGTCCACCGATCCTTAATGTACCTTTGATCTAGCGTCTTGAACTTCTCGTTCCCGAACGTGCCGAGCATACGCATCACTGTTAGGGAATGCCTACACAAAATGCCTATTGTGTCCCACCATCTACAGTCGCAAGACACTATGCCATCTCCCGGTTCAACCTTCACGACCCGATCATCTAGTCGCTCGTTTCCGTGCATCTTATAACAAAGATATGAAACTTGCCTAGGCGAGCTATCCGACACTTCTCCACTAGTGATGGGTTCTAACTCATACTCTGTATCCGTGCATACTGTTCTTGAAAAATGGCAAACATCTTCGGCGTGTACTGAGTAGCAGCCTTGGTACACACAGCACTGTATTCGTAGTTGTTCAAAGGCTTGCTGTTACGACTTGCGTACTCAGCTTCCCGCTCCGCACGACGTCGGCTTTCCACCATCCTACAGAAAGTTTGTCGTATAACAGTCATGTAACAAAAATCATAACAGGAATACCACCATCAGAAAAAGGTCATAAAGCATTCATAACTACCTGTCAAAATGTGGGAAGAATTCAACCATTGTTTTGTCTGCAGTCAAGAACCCACGTACAGTTGCGTTGCACGACTCAACCAGCTGCGTCGACACCATTCCGGCTGTGTAATGATTCTTCACCCACGCGGATGACCACTGTTTGCGAAAACCGTGAATGAACTTACACCACTTGTGGCCCCATTCCCCTCCATTTGGGAAGAACTCCTTAATCATCATCTTCCAAGCACAATCAAAGTCACTTTCCGTGTCGATGTTGTAGAACAACAGCAGTAGATTACGCACGAAGTCCTGAGTACACACAGTTGAACCAAGGTTTCTCCTAGCATTCTGGAGGATATGGAACGTGCATAATCCATGAAAAGTATCTGGCATCTCCGTCTTCAATGCTGCAGCCATAGCCGCGTCCTGGTCAGTAAATATAGTATCCGGTGCCCTTTGCATGCAGTGGAGGAAAGTACGAAATAGCCATTGGAATGACTCGATCGTCTCGTCGAACATTAGACATGCGCCGAATACGACACCCTGATGGTGATGATTGAACCCTACGAACAGAGCTGCAAAGAAAGGAAAATCGTTGTTATTTTGTAATCCATCTGTACACGTAATGGGGTCGTACAGTTTTTCTCAAATGTAGGGAGGGATATGCTATGAACGTTGTACGAGCATGTTATGCTATAATTATGACTACGTTTTTTGGGCTCACCTAATGGCCTGCAATTTCTGTTCGTGCGGTATGTTGTGTCGAAGGTGATCGAGTCACCGAAAGCAGCGTAGTCGTCCTGCATTTGCTGGTCGGCCCAAAATATGTTTGACATGTCCTCCCTCGCATCAACTTCAACGTTATAATAGAAACCAGGGCCATACTCCTTTTTTCCACGAAAGTACTCATTGATTGCGGTTTCCTCGCCGTACATCATCTGCCTCTGCCGGATCTTGCCTAAAAAGTTCTTCAGATCTACCTTTGTACACCTGACATTAGCTTCCCTGCCAAGATGTCCACACAATACATCCCAAGATGACCTAAGAGGTATTCCAGCGTTCTTGTTAACTTGAGCCATTGCTCCAGTTGCAGTATGCATCTTCCTGCTTGACTTCATCATGGGCCTCAACTCTTCATTGTTAAATTCATGGTTATGGTCCGCTACCCATTTATAAATCTTGTATTTGTCTTCGTACTCGTCGTACTTCATACGAATTTTTGCCGGACATCCAATCTGAGTTTCGGGTCTGAGTCGTTCCGGCTCCGGGACAGGATCGGGATCCATGATTGCAGGCCCTATTTGAGCCTTAGGTTTCAGCTTGCTGTCCTTTTTCCATTTACTCTTGTTGCACGCATATGAAATGTACCACAACTTCCCACTGTCGTCTCCCTTCCTCCCAGAAGTAGATCGGTAAGATATTCGTGTGTCGAACAACATACGTCTACCGTAATCTGCGTAAAATCTCTGGCAATCGTCAAGATTATCAAACCTCAATTCCCGCCACATGTCCTCATTCTCCGGTCCCACTAATCCTCTATCTACCTCGCCATCTGTCACGTAGAATGTATAACATCACTGTTATGACACAAAACTGTTATGCACGACTGGAAGTTAAGTCATTGACTAACATGTTATGCCTGTGTTACATTTACTGTATGCCATCACCCTAATGACAACAAATTGTTCTTCAGGAGTGAAAGGTTAACTACTTACAAACATGTTATGCTATACATACGCAGACCGTGTTCTCACAACTGTTATGACACAATTATACATCCTTAACAGGGTATGCTGTTATGCGACTGATATGCAAAAATTATATGTATGCATGGGTCAAGAACTTTCTGTGTATGAACACGTTCACCATGCCGCCGCATTAAAAGAGAAAGCCACGAAATACAAGATTCATAAATACAACATCAAGCATTAAAAGCTAAACCCTGAACACATTTAAAGCTTCCATGTTCTATTTCCAGATTTCAACTACCAATCATGGGGAGTAAACACTTAAACCTAGTACATACAAAAAAGGTAATGTTCATACAAAAACCTAGAACCTTTGAAGTCATATTACCATTAGCATTATGCACTTCATTCTCATCGTCGAGCACAATGGGTTCCCTTTCATTCTCTTCGTCGAGCACCATGGGTTCCCTTTCATTGTCATTATCTTCGTCGAGCACAATAGGTTCCCCTGCATGGCCACCATGGTCTTCGTCGTAGCTCCTATTTCCACATTCCACATCTTGATCGTAAGAACAGTCGATCACAATAACCATTTCGGATGAATTATATTTGTTAAGATGGAGTTAGAACAAAGATTAGTGCAAAGGAGCTATGGAGCTCCTTCCATGGCTGGCTGAAGAAAAAGAAAAAGGACAGAGAAAAGTTGACAGGAGGGAGAGTGGAGACTTATGGAGAGAGAGAGAGAGTTAGTGAAAAGTGGTTTGTTGGCTTCAGACGCAAGCTGACGCTGACAAGGATTTGACGGCGTGGTCCCACTGCATAGTAAACTGTCAGGGGTTATGTGACCATTATGCCCCTCGAAGCCTTCATAAACCTTCCAGCCGTAGGATTGCATTTTGGACGATCGGACGGCTACGCGCGTCTCAGATCCATCTGAGAGGAGGCCCTCTCAGATTGATAGCCGGATTGCATCATGTCACGAGTAGTTCTTAGGTATCAGGCAGACATCGTCACTGGAGCATCTCCCATGGTAAACTAGAATAGGCCTTTTTGAACTCACTAGAAAAATGGCATTTTGATTAGTTCTACATATTTGTTTCGTTCAAGTTAACAAATATTTTTTAAAAAAACTGATATGTCACATGGCATGACATAAATTACCACGTCATTTGACACTTACCAATTTTTTGACATGACATCTGACATGACATGAAATTTCATGTCACATTAGATGGCGCAAAATTATCTTAAAATAAAAAGTATGATGTGACAGACATATGATGTAGTATTTTTGAGTGGTCAATTACATGCCTAAGTTTTGTTGAAACCTCTCTAACATTGTTAAAAATCTAATGAAATTGACTAGATGTATCATCAACCATAAAAGTTTGGTAAAAAATGTATCATTAAAATAATTTTAGCATGGTATCAAGCCTCACATAGATCAATCCTACTCCAACTCTGTCAATGTTCGCTTGAATGAGAATAATTACGCTCTCTGGAAATTCTCCTTCCATACATTCATTTAAGGAAAATGACGTATGTCCTACCTTGATGAATCCAACTCTATTTTGGGGTTGGTTACACAAATGGTCACCGACCTATGGCCAAATAACCCGGCACTCACCGTCCTTTAAAAAATTTCCCTTCCATTACTGACCTTTGGCCAATTATCCTAGAGGTCACCACCGTCTACGAACATCCAATTTTCCATCCATCCGCATACGTGGCAATGCCATCTAAGCAGCCACATCATCTAAATTGCCACATCATCTAACCCAAACCCAAACCCAAACCCAAACCCACACACCCACCCCAATTACCAAACCAAAAACTCTTTCATCTTCCCTTCTCTTTTCTCTTCCTTCCTCTTCCTCTTCCTCCTCCTCTCCTCCACCACAATCTCCAGACTCCACCACCACCCCTCACTCCCTACCACCGCCTGGATGCCGGCGCCGCCGCTGCCACCGCCGTCGCCGGCTGGGAAGCTCCGGCGAGGGAAAGAGGAGAGAGAGAAGAGGAAGAGCAGATCTGCCAATCTGCCGATCATCTCTCTCTCCTCTTTCCCTCGCCGGAGCTAATCATTCTCGTAGATGGGGTCATCGTCGGAGGAGACGACGGGTTGCGGTCAGGGATTTGTTCAGACGGAGGAGAGGAGGAGACGGCGGGTCGTCGGAGGAGGAGATCTGCCGATTCGGTCGTCGGATGGTTGAGTGATGGCTGCTGGTTCGAGTTGGGAAAGCGAGGGGCGGTCGGCGGAGGTTCAGGGCGGTCGGGGGGGGGGGGGCCGGTCGAGGGTCGTTGGGCGGCGACGGGAGATGAAGGTCCGGCCGGCGGTCCAAGCCCCGCCGGCGGTGATGGTGCTTGATGGGGTCGGCGATTTGTGTGGAGTTGGTGGTTGTGGTGTAGGAGAGGAGGATGAAGAGGAAGGAAGAGGAAAGAGAAGGGAAGAGGAAGGGTTAAGGTTTGGGTTTGGGTTTGGTTTATTGGTTCAAATTTGGGGTTGGGTTTGAGTTTGGTTTAGTTGATGTGGCAATTTAGATGATGTGGCTGCCTAGATGGCATCACCACGTATGCGGATGGATGGAAAATTGGATGTCCGTAGACGGTGGTGGCCTCTAGGATAATCGGCCAAAGGTCAGTAATCACTTCAAAAAAGGCCTTTAGCGTCGCTCGGAGGGGAAGTATTTAGCGTCGGTCAGTTAGGAACCGACGCTAAACCCTTGACTCGCGTTTGACCGAGGGTTTAGCGTAGGTCGAAAGCCGACCGACGCTAAATTCTGACCAAAACCGACGCTAAATTTGATTTTGGGTCAGAAACGAAGCCAACCAGCTTTGGCGTCGGTTACCGACATGTTTTAGCGTCGGTCGGCGACCGACGCTAAAACACATATATATTTAAGCCGCCACCCTAACCCTAATCACATCTCTCTCCTCCATCTTTCTTCTTCTTCCTCCTCCAGCCTTCTTCTTCCTCTTCTCTTTTTCTGAAACTTTTTATTAAATTATTCTTCTTCTTCCTCTTCTTCTTCTTCCTTTTCCAGATCTCCTCCATCTTTCTTCTTCCTCCTCCACCTTCTTCTTCCTCTTTCTTCTTCTTCCTTTTCCAGATCTCCTCCATCTTTCTTCTTCTTCCTTTCTTCTTCCTCCTCCACCTTCTTCTTCCTCTTCCTCTTCTTCCTTTTCCAGATCTCCAGATCCAGCCTTCCTCTTCTTCCTCTTCCATCTTCCTCTTCTTCTCCTCTTCCTTTTCTTCCTCTTCCATCTTCCTCTTCTTCTCCTCTTCCTCTCATTTTCTCTATTTTCCCCATCCATCTGTTTCCAGTCATCCGTCGCCGTCATCATTGCCGCCGCCGCCGTCGCCATCATCGTTGCCGCCGCCGCCGTCGCCATCGCCGTCATCATCAAGGATTGACTGATTGGACAAGTAGTGACCAAAAGGGTGACCTAATAAATTTAAGTGACCAAATTGTATAAATGGAAAATGGAGTGACTGATTGGACATTAATAGAAAATGGAGTGACAAAATAGAAAATGAAAATAAAAAACGAATAAAAAAACGAAAACAAAAAAAAATTGGGTTGGTCAGCGACCCATTCGGTCAAGGATTTAGCGTCGCTCGTTATACGGATTTAGCGTCGGTAGATTTGGCGTCGCTTTTTTTGAGCGACGCTAAATTCTTTAGCGTCGGTCAGCAACCGACGCTATCCAGCGTTTCTGACCGACGCTAAACAAGCGAATTTTTGTAGTGAATGGAAGGAAAATTTTTTAAAGGACGGTGAGTGCCGGGTTATTTGGCCATAGGTCGGTGACCATTTGTGTAACCAACCCCTCTATTTGAAAACCACACCTATTGCGGCGGTTGTGGTACCCTCCGATCCGACCGATAAGGCGGCGACTGATAAAGCTTTGGCTTCAGCCTCCTCTACAATTGATGCTATTTTTGATGTTTGATAGATGAACAATGCTAGACTGCCGTCATAGAATTCCCCCTTGGCTCTTTTCCATCAGCGATTGTCGTGTGGTCTCACATGAAGGCTTCCTATTATCACATCAACGCTTCTCGACTTCTTGACCTCGAAACTTCTTTGGATAACTTGTTTCAAGCTGCTCTCCAACGTGTCCTTTCCCAAGCTCTAAATTCAGCTTTCGCTTCGATTGCCATCTTAGGTATTAACTATAAGTTGTTTCTCGACTCAGCCTTTTTTAATCATCTGATGAGTAAATTAGATCTTTTTTGTGACTATATCGTCCGAACAACATGTTGAGGTTGCAAATAGTCAACACTTTCCTATCTCCACAATGTCAATATCCAACCTCACATTACCTAATACACTTCTTCACGTCGTGACCTTTGTTCCAAATTTGGTTTTTATTTGTTAACTAATGGGAAATGGTTGTATTATCTTGTTTGGTTATAATGGCTAAACGATATGGGATCATCAGACCAGGGTGACAATCGGAATGGGAAGTAAGGAAAGACACAATTTTTTTGTGGATCGGTTGGCACAACTCCCTTATACTTCTATCATGGAAGATACGGATCTTAATTGGCTTTCATCCCTGATGTGGTGGAGAAGAGACGCGGTGACGAAGAGCTTGTCCTCTTGCCGATTCGATCGGCCAGGCAACGGTGGTGGTGGGAGTCGGAAGGCGGCATCGGGGGTTGATCAGAGAGGAGGTCGGAGAAGAGGCGGGGAAAGGAACCGTCACTACTTCTAAGAGAAAGAAAAATGGGGAAGAAGAAGGGTTGGTTTGATTTGGTTAGGGAGGGTTTGTTTAGAATGGGTTGAATTGGTTAGTTGAGTCGAGTTTAAGTTCAATTAGGTGATGTGGCATGGGGTAAGGTAGAAAAAAGACTGAGTTGGCATGCTTACATCAACACTTAACGGAAAATTTGGATGGAGAGTTAACGGATTGACCAAATTGTTACAAACCCTATAGGTTAATGACCACTAGGTTACAAATCAAAGGTTTATGACCATTTTGTTACAAACCCCAAAGGTTTATGACCAAAATGGACAATAAGCCCTAGTAATATGGAGTTCTGTGAGCCTTGCTTGTTAGGTAAGAATAAGAGGGTGAAATTTAATACTTCAATTCATACTACTGAAGGTATTCTTGATTATGTTCATTCTGATTTGTGGGGTCCATCTCGAGAACCATCTTTAGGTGGTGCTCGATATATGCTAACAATTATTGATGACTACTCTCGACAAGTGTGGTCTTATTTCTTGAAGCACAAATCAGATGCATTCTCAGCTTTCAAGGAGTGGAAAACTATGGTTGAGAGGCAAACTGAAAAGAAGGTGAAGAAGCTTCAACCTGATAATGAGATGTAGTTCTGTTTTGACGAATTCCAATCTTATTGCAAATCTGAAGGTATTGTGCAACACTACACCGTTCCTTATACCCCTCAACAGAATGGTGTAGCAGAGCGAATGAAGAAGACCATCATTTCCAAAGCTCGTTGCATGTTATCCAATGTTGGGTTGCCTAGACGTTTGAAGCTGCTTCCATGGCTTGTTATCTAATTAATCGCTCTCCCTCTATTGCGATTGACAAGAAGACTCCTATTGAGGTATGGTCTGGTTCTCCGGCTGATTATACTATTTTGAGAGTATTTGGTTGCACTGCTTATGCTCACGTTGATAATGGAAAGTTAAAGCCTATAGCAGTTATGTGCATCTTTCTTGGTTTTAAATCTGGTGTCAAAGGTTACAAGTTGTGGAATCCAGAAACAAGAAAGGTGGTGATTAGTAGGAATGTTGTCTTCAATGAATCTTTGATGTTACTTGACAAGAAGTCTACTAATGATCTTGTTGAGATTGAGCAGGAATCAACTGTGCAGGTGGAGAAATCTATGGATTTTGGTGAAGAATCAGAAAATGTTGTTGTGGATGTTATGGATACTGTTGATACATCTACTGTTGAACATTTTCCTAATATTGCTGATCCTCCACCATCACAGTCTATTGCAGCTAATAGGCCTAGGAGGGAAATTCATCCTTCTAAGCGGTTAATACAAGAAGTGAATGTTGATGCGTATGCATTGAGTATATCTCAGGAGATTGAAGGTGGAGCAGAACCTGCTTCATATTCTGAAGCTGTTAAATCTCCTGACTGCGATAAGTGGATGACTGCAATGCATGAAGAAATGGAGCCACTTGACAAGAATGGTACTTGGGAACTTGTCAAGTTGCCTAAGGAGAAGAAGCCTATCCGATGTAAGTGGATATTCAAGAGAAAAGAAGGTATCTCACCTACCGAGGAGGCGAGGTATACGGCGAGGCTAGTCGCTAAAGGTTACAGTCAGATTCCAGCTATCGATTTTACTGATGTTTTCTCTCCAATCGTGAAACATAGCTCTATTCGTACTCTTCTTAGCATTGTGGCAATGCATGATTATGAGCTTGAGCAGTTAGATGTCAAAACTGCATTTTTACATGGTGACTTGGAAGAAGATATTTATATGGACCAACCTGAAGGGTTCATTGCTCCTGGAAAAGAAAACCTTGTTTGCAGATTGAAGAAGTCTCTTTATGGTTTGAAGCAATCTCCTAGGTAGTGGTACAAAATGTTTGTTTCCTTTATGATCTCTCAAAACTTCAAGAGATCTGATTATGATAGTTGTGTTTACTTGAAGTTTGTTAACGGTTCACCCATATATTTGCTGCTTTATGTTGATGATATGTTGATTGCTGCAAAAGACAAAGCAGAAATTTCTAAGCTGAAGAAGCAGTAGCAGTAAATTTGAGATGAATGATTTGGGTGAAGCAAAGAAGATTCTTGGAGTTGAGATCATTAGAGACAGGAAAGCTGGTTATCTATACCTTAGTCAACAAAGGTATATTGAGAAAGTTCTCCGCCGCTTCAACATGCATGAAGCAAAACCAGTGAGTACTCCTTTAGCAGCACATTTCAGATTGTCATCACTTGGTTGTCCGCAATCTGATGATGATATTACATGTCTAGAGTCCATATTCTAGTGTTGTTGGTTCCCTAATGTATGTTATGGTTTGCTCTCGTCCTGATTTATCACATGCTTTGAGCGTGGTTAGTAGATATATGGCTAATCCTGGTAGAGAGCATTGTCAAGCTGTGCAGTGGATTTTCAGATATTTGTGTGGTACTTCTAAAGCTTGCTTGCAGTTTGGAAAGTCCAGAAGTGGACTTGTTGGCTATGTTGATGCAGATTATGGTGGAGACTTGGATAGTAGAAGATCACTCACAGGTTTTGTATTCACCATTGGTGGTTGTGCTGTGAGTTGGAAAGCTAGTTTGCAGAGTTCTCCTGCCTTGTCTACTACAGAAGCAGAGTACATGGCTGTTTGTGAAGCGTGTAAGGAAGCTGTTTGGTTGAAGGGACTGTATGCTGAGTTTCTTGGAGATAGTTCGTGCATCACTATATTCTGCGATAGTCAGAGTGCGATTTGTCTTACAAAGGATCAGATGTATCATGAGAGATCGAAGCATATTGACGTCAGGTATCACTGCATTCGATGGGTCATTGCTGAAGGAAAGGTTAAGGTGACCAAGATCGGCACTCATGACAATCCAGCTGATATGATGATGACGAAGGCAGTTCCTGCTGCTAAGTTTGAGCTATGCTCGAGCTTAGTAGGTATCACTCTCTAGTCCAGGAGGGACTTTGGCGCACGACGGTGATTGCTCATTTTTGGAGGAGATTTGAAGTTTGCTACAAGAGGGAATTCGTCTCAAGGTGGAGTGTTTGAAGTTAGGTGATCCAAATTCCTTAACTTATGTGCCTAGCCTCTTTTAGGCCCATTAGGTTATTAACCCTATAAGGGTTTTGTATCTCCATCCTATTTATACCCCTTGTTAGCTGTAAGGAAACTCAAGCCGCACTTTGTAAAATCCCTACATCTTGTATTCTCTCATCTTAGTGGAGCTTTCGTCGCCGCCGTGCGTCTGTGGTTTTTTCCCGCAAGGGTTTTCCACGTTAAATCGTTGTGTCGTCTCTCTCGATCTTATTTCTATTTCCGCTTATTGCTTGTCGATTTCTAACAGATACGACTTTCCTCCATTTATCATTTTTGACCGTTAGTAGTTCAAATGAATTATGACAGACCAAATTTCTGTTAAGTGATGACTCACCAATATGAATCATCCATTAAAGATGACATTACCTTGCCACGAAAACATCTTTCATCCATATTTGCCTATGATGTTTGGTAATTTTAAATTGATTGATTTGTCACATACTAAAGGAATTTCTATTTCATAGGGAGACATAAATTGGTGTGATAAAACTATAAATTATCAAATATGAAGCTTAGCCCACCGTCTATGATATGCACTACACAATATTATGTTATCATAATCCATGAAAAACAAAAGGTATGCCCATACCCTGTTTTTTTTAGAGAAATACGGTGAAGCCACCAATCAGGGCCGACCAATGATATGTTCTGTCTTGTTTCGCTATATTACTTTTATTTAGTAATGACATATTTAATAGGGAAGCCATTTCAATTCATATTGCGATGATAAATTAATTGTCACGTCATTTAGTTTAGAGGTCATTTTTCGTACAGGTTTTGGGATTTGGATTTGGCTGAAATTCGTTTTCCCTTAAATTTCATATTTTTTCGGTCTATTTAGGCAACCAAAATTCGGGGGAGTTCAATTCCTAGCAGGCTTTCAAATCACATCTAGCAACTAAAGATGCACTTAGCCAAATTTGAAAAAAAAATATTACCAAACTAAACATTTGAGATAAATTTAACGGTAGTTTAATACTGTTACTAAAAAACATATATATTGTGTTAAAATTATTAGTTACTTTTGTATTCTTAAAATTATTAGTAATACTCTTTGATAAATGAAAATTGAAATGTGTCGCCAACGATTTTTTCATTTATTTGAATGATTTATCATCAAATATTGTAATCTTGCTTATTCACAAGTCACTATAAAATGATATTGGGCTCACTAGCTCAACCATCTACACGTGTTGGTGAATGAGGCGAGTTCATATAACTCTGAAATTTGCATTGAGGCAGATTCCAAATAATAATAAATTTATACATGATTTTAACGCTCGGGACCGAAAGTGGGGTGAGTCGGGGCTCGGCCCTATCTCCGCTTCTAATAAACGGATGGACGAAATCCGTAAATGGTGATGATCTTTAAGATAATTGGCCAAAGCTTTGTAATGTGTTGAATTTTTTTTTTTAGAAGTTAATAATATCCGAATTATTTGAGCAAAGGTCATAAAAGAACATTAATAAATTATGTTTCTGAGGAGTGACCACATGATAATTTCAAAGAATGAAAAAATTACTGAATTATATTATAAGTAACATAGTGAATTGCCACCAACCCCCACATGCTGCAAACAGAAAACAGAAACAGAAACAGAAATAGAGGCATGGGGTGGGAATCATTGCATAATAATTAGGACACTCAGCCAGATGTTTGATTGATGAATTATTGAGATGTGTATATTAGCTGTAAGTTAAGCAGATATACCAACAAAAAACTACCATGTTACAGCTATCATTCTTTGGTCAAAGATTTGGGGCCAAACTCAGCACTATTTGTTAGAATCACTACAATAAAACCCGACTATGGAGGCACGCGCTATTTACCTCTAAAAGACATTTGTTTCTCTATAGAGTTTTAGAGACAGATAACTTAAGTACCACTAACGCTAATGGGGCTAAAAGTCTTTAGAGGCAAATACGGTGACACATATTATCTGCCACTAAATAGAAGAATTAGTGACAAATATAATTGTTGGTAATTGCATCTTTAAACAGCTACTTATCTGTCATCTTAGACATGCTTTAGAGACATTTATTTTTGTTGCTGGTAAATTTTTTAGAGGCGTATAGATATGTTTTTAAAAAGAATTTACTCCTTACTAGGATATTTTTCTTTATTGGACTCTTCCACTATTTACATATATTATTTTCTACTCTTTTGCTATCTAGATGGTTTGAACCCGGGTGGTTCAAGGAAATAACAAGTTCTTAGTTCTTACCACTTGACTCAGGAGTACTTACTAATATTTTTTGCGCAGTTTTTAAATATGAATTTTAAAACTCAATGATATGGAGAAACTATATCAAGAAAAAAAATCAAAATTGAAAAAAATGAAATTTTTTTCTTATTCATTATTAGAAAAGAAAATCGTTATAATTTATTATATATATGATTAATTATATATTATCTAACATTTAGCTATACAAAATAGTACAAAGTTTACAAGCTATCTACCTTTACAAATTTTAATAATTCAACATATAAACATAGATCAATTATCAGCCTCTAAGCTAATCATACAACCTAGAGAGACAATTATAAATTATCTGCCTCTAAAAAAATTAATCATACAACCTATAGAGGTCTAAAAAAGAGTTTTTTTGTATAAGACAAAAAACTTATAGAGGCAACTATAAATTATATGTCTCTAAAAGATGTAATTGTATGACTTATAGAGGTAATTATAAATCATCTGTCTCTAAAACTATATAAATTATTTATAAAATATTAAAATAAATAAATAAAATACAATTGGAGGCATATATTTCCATCTATAGAGGCACATATAGTATCTGTTCTTTAAAAGTATGTGTAGAGGCAAATATTCTATGTGCCTCTACGAATCTACCTCCGTAGCCATGCTATGTTGTAGTGAACTTGACGCATGATCGTTAAGACGGGGAAAAAGAGTTATGATCATCTCTATTTTAAGTCGAGGAGAGTAAGTTATGCAGACAATGAACAATTTGGGAGGGCCCAAGCCTAGTAGTGGGCCCACACAGGGCACAAGTATAAAACACCAAAGGCCCATCAGGAGCCCAGTCGCCGAACGCCTAAGGTTTTCCAAACGACTGAGGTCATCCCTTCAGGAAGGTCGCAAATCAACCGACGACACGTGGCGACCCGACCCAGATTCCAAGGTCCTATTAATAGAGGCCTGACCCAACATTGATGAGACATGACCTAACACACAAACAATACGCCTTAATAAACTCTCATCGACATGCTTAAGGCTCACAGGCTCACTATATAGTATATATACCCCCTTAGAGGTACGACCCCGATTCTTCTCCGTCTCTCACTCAAACACCCATCCCCTCTTACTTACACTCATATTCGCCCGCTTACTACTAGCTCTTATACACATTGCGAGGTACACTTACGGAGCTCCAAGACGCATCAGGACTTTACATGCGCTTACTCTCAACCTTCAATCCTCCGAGTTTGAACCTTTATCGTTCGTATACCGGTGAAGACTCGAAATGGTGCGGCCGTATGTTGTGCACCAATTAGAATTGAGGGTGAAACGATACAGATACTCTTTTTGCAAAGTAACAAAAATACCATTTTGGGCGGCCTGATATCTAATTAAGCATTATAGGTGGGCAGCTAACTGTGTTATTTAAACTCAACAGTTTTCCCATGTGCTTTCTCTCCTGCCAGATTACATCGTTATTTGTACAATTCCTTAATTCCTACCTTTTTATTTTTATTTTTATAATAATTTAAGGGTGTGCTTGGCTGCTAACCAAATTAATATCTGAATCTGGACTTTGCTTTGGGTAGTATTCTTTTTTTCAATACTACACACAGTACCTTTTTAACATAAATTAATTATTATACTCTTTTACTCTAATTTTTATTCGTTTTTACTAATATGATACGTTTTTACTAACGTAGTTCATTTGTTACTAATACAATCCGTTTTTATTTACTAACACAACCCTTTTATTACTAACGCAATTTATTTTTTACTGTCAATTTTTTACTAATACAATCCGTTTTCTACCAAAATGTTAACCTATTTCTATTGGATTTCCGGTCAATATGTTTTATGCCAATTTTTATAATATTTTATGAATAAAGATATTATATAATATTTTAATGTGTTACTAAAAAGTGGATTGTGTTAGTAAAAACGGACAGCGCTAGTAAAAAATACACCGCACTAAACCGGAGTGCATTAGTAAAAAATAGAATGCGTCAGTGAAAATAAGTTCTGTTAGTAAAAAAAATAGACTACATTAGTAAAATCGAATTGCGTCAGTTAAAATAGATTTGTTGGTTATAAATAAACTTCATTAGTAAAAAAAGGACTAAGTTAGTAAAATACGGATTGCGCTAGTAAAAAGGGACTGTAAACATATAATAGTAAATTTATGTTAAAATACGAGATGGGTCAATAAAACAAGGCTTACAAATATCAGCACCTAATTTTTTTATGGATATTTGTGCCATGAATTTAATTTAATTTTTTTTAATTATTACATAATTTAACCACAAAATGTATAGAAATAAATTGATAAATATTTAGAAGGCTGCACGAGGGAGCTGAAGAAAACTGAAATCTCGAAATGGTAATAATTGAGGTTTGGACAGAAACAAAGGACTCAGGGAGACCATCGCAAATGCACCACGTGAGGTTGCATAATATAATGCATGCACACAACATATTCCAATTATGTTCCGTTTGTTTTTTGTGATGATCAAATTGTTCATTTTTTTATATTCAGGTGACATATAATTACATTCATTTCATAACCATCAACAGACATTATCCTTGCATTGGGTCTTTTTTTTTTTTTTATAAATATAACCAATTAGTTTCTTAAATTTAGATTAATAAATAGGAAAAATAACATTTTCACCCTCTACTTTGCCAACCTAACAAATAGCCCCCCCTACACTATAAATCTCTCTTTTTACCCCTTCCTACTTTAGTCACTTTGCAACTTTCGTCTTCTTAACTTTAAATCTGGACACATCCGCATACCGACACAGAGAGATAAATGTGGTATGATGAATGCACATTAATTAAGCATTAAGAAGACGGAAGTTGGAAAGGAAGGACTGAAACGACAAAGTGGCTGAAGTAGGAGGGATAAAAAAAGAGCAATTTATAATATAAGAGACTATTTGTTAAGGTGGCAAAGTAGAGGGGGGAAAATGCTATTTTCCCTAAGAAATATAAAAATAATTTTTTACTGTTCATTTTATGTGTAAAATTTAACCGCATATATAAAAAAAATGTACGGTAAAAATGTATCTTTGTGTTTATGTATTCCATATGTGTATATTGATTCAATAAATTTTCACTTACGAATCCCAGTTAATTTGAGTATATATATATAAACATGGATCTCATTCTTAGAAAAGACAAGACTCATTGCTTCAACATTGTTGCAACTCCTTCGACTCTTTGATTCTACGTTACAATTCGGTTGACCCTCATCTCGCTTATTTTATCCTATCTTAATTCGTTGGTTCCAAATGTGGGAAATTATGAACACGTGCGGAATCAGAATTGAAAAATGCACTAAGCCGAAATCGGAACAAATTTTGTGTATAAATTTAAAATTTGAGCTAATTTTACTTATATTAAAAGAAGATATATTGCGCTAGATATATATATTTTTTACTTTTAGTATGCGATATTACTTGCCACTGATTCATTGCAACCAATATCTTTTTTTGAACTTTATTAGTATTCCTCTTGATCAAATGAAAATGTGCCACTGGCGAAATATTTTTTTATTTGGATGATTTACCATCAAATATTACATTGTTGCTAATTTATTAAGTCGTAATGAAATGATTGGTCAAACTAAACCATCTACACATGTTGATGAGATATTAGTTATTACTATAAGATAAATGTATGGTTAAATATGATTAAATCTATTAACTATGTTAGGTAGGTTTTCTTAAAAATACAAGGTTTTTAAAAATATATTAGATTTTCAAGTCATCGAATTAATATAATACTGAGCCGGATTTGAAATTTGCACTTAGCCGAATTCGAAAATATGATAAATTTATACTCGGTTTCAACGCTCGGGACAGAAAGTGGTGTGAGTCGGGCTCGGCCAGGCTCCCCCTAATTCCGCCTCTGCTTATGAAGGTGACCCACATCGTAAATAACAGAGAAAACCCCATCACCGTCACCATCAATTTTTTCCTTGGTGGAGACCTCCTCATTAGGAGCACCTTGACGCACTTTCTACGTCAACACCTGCCTTCCTATTGTTGAGCCATTGGATTGACATGTTAGTGAATAAGCGAAAACATATTTGGAACTTGACAGAGAATTCTATAGATTACATTGCAAGACACGAGACATCCCAGATATTTAAATGTTTGGAAAAGTTTGACTTACGTCATCCTAGATTATATGGTGACCCTTGTAATGTGCGCCTCACATTGCAGATGATGAGTTCAATCCATTTGGTGATATGAGCACTAGTCATAGTACTTGGCCAGTGATTTTGTTTCATGCGACACCTCCTCCTTGGGTGTACATGAAGCAAACTAGCTTGATTCTTATCTAATGTTTATCTCGGTTGACTGATAGATGAGTTGAAAACTTTATGGAAGAGATTCACGCGTATGATGCTATGCAAAAATAAATATCATGATGAAAGATACTATGATGTTAACAATTAGTGATTTTTCTAGTTTAGAATCTTTGTCTATAAGGAATACACATATGGGTTTGGCATGCCCATTGCAATGGGAATGCAATTCCATTACGGTCTTCCAAAAAAATAAAAGTGGTGTTTTCTATAAAATATTAAAGCATTGTAAAATATGGTAACAAAACAATGAAGAAAATAAATTATATCATGAAGAGAATAACATAAAATTTAATGATAAATTTGTTTGAGTAATAACTAATAAGATAGGCACAAAGATGCACGGAGGAAGAGTATTGGATGGACAGTCTAGGAAGTTTTGTTGTCGATCTCCTATTTGCGTCGAAGTTTACGACCTTTTTACAGCAGTGGAGATGGCTATCCAAGATGCAAGAAGTACCCTGATTCTCATAGATTGTTTGGTTCTCTTCATGGCCATTCATGACGATCAGGAGAAGTGGCCGTGGGAAGCAACAAGTATTATTGCCTCCATTCTCCAGATCTTGAAAGACTATACCCACATTACGATGCATCATGCTCAGAGAAGTGAAGTTTGGGAGGCTGATCGGATTGCGAAATTGGCACGAGATGATCTTTTACCCCTTAATTGGTTAAGTTCATTGTAGTACTCTACTGCTTTTACCCTTTTTTTGTACCTGTTCGGATGACTTTTGTCCATCCAAAACTGTGTAATTTTGTCGAATTCGACTGATCTATTAATAGATTCAACCCTTCTTCTTAAAAAATAGATGCACGAAGGCCTAAACTTTGACTGATGAGACAAATTAAGCCCAAACTATTCGAAAATATAAATCTAGTCCACTTTACAAATGACCTAACTCTGTTCGTCCTTGTTTGTTAACATTTGAAATATTTGGACCTCAATGGAAAACTTGTTTGATAGCGTGGCTGGAACTGTCCACGTGAACAACCACATAACCAAGCCTAAATTAATTAACCAATGATGGTCAACCATTTTTAACCCAAGTTTACTTTCTTACCATTAACCCAATGATGGATAAAACTTCTCAGAGTCACTTTATTATGAAAGTTTGTTGTTGGTTTTCGGTAGGGTAATCAGAGAAGAAGGCTTCCAGGATTGATCTGAAGTGAATAATCAAAGCTCTCGAGCCCTTGAAGAAGCTTTGGTTTATGTTTATCTTTATGCCGCTTTTAAATTAATTCGTCGATGAAAAGAAATAGTCAAAATTCTGGCGATAGAGCTAGAACTTTGGCGAACTGTTTTGCATCCTCATTAATTACATAAGAGAAGCTTGATGGAGGATGTGTTAGTATCGGTGCATACTTTCAACACAAGATCAATGGTTAGAACAAAATCATGAATATGAAATCAAATGCAAAGACAATGCAACAAATCTGAGCCAACCGAATTCACGGTTTCTCCTTAAGGAATGTTATTCCCCTCACGGTACCTAAGGTTACGGAATCATTCCTCCCAGGATAGAACGGATTTACCTCATTGGTGTAGTGGTACTTCAAACCCCAATGAACGACGAACGCAACAACATGGTGCGAACCACACGACTCGACAATGCATTTTCTTTGAAAAAATGATGCAAAAACTACGTTTAAAAAACTCCGTCTCTAAATTTTCGTAAAAACTTTCTCTAAAGCATGTGTTCAATTGAAGGAGGATGGCTGAATTTATAGGACATGGAAGGGTGTGACACAAAGAGTCACGAGGGTTCACGAAAGAACTCAATTGAAGGAGGATGGCTGAATTTATAGGACATGGAAGGGTGTGACACAAAGAGTCACGAGGGTTCACAAAAGAACTCATCTTTTCGTTTGAATTGAATTGAAAGAACCAAACCGGTTCAACTATTGGTTCTGGTTAATTCACAATCAAATCAAACCGATTGGATTTTACCCCTTAACCTTCCTACCATCTTTCCCATTCACACCACTCAACCCCAACAGGATGATCCAACATACTTCGAGAGTCGGTTCTGATGGAATTTGACAGAGGCAGATCTAGATATGGTGGAGGAGATGACGCTCGAAGGCGGTTGGCTTGGAGGAGAGAACGACGACGTAGCTCAAAGGAATGACAACGAGCGCAACTAACGATGACGACAACACGATAGATGCCCAACGGTCCGATGGCCAGGTGGTGGCGGCGGCGACTTCATTAGGGAAATCAAGGTTTTGTATATATACATATTTTTTGGTTCATGAAAGAAGTTCGTCGGAAAGAAGATGGAATGGGGAATATGAAGAGATGAAGATGGGAAGAAGATCGTCGAGAAGGAGATAGAAAAAGATAGGATCTAGCAAAGAGGAGATCTGGCCGGCGACAGTGGAGGTATGGGTTCTGAGAACGGGAAAGATAAAAAGATGAAGGTGGGAAGAAGATTGGCGTGAAAAAAGGGAAAGAGATAGGTTTTATGGGTTTTTAGGCCATGATTAAATCAACGGTTGAGAATAAAAGGATGTTATCCGTGTCTAGCGGTTTCAGCTAATGAGATCACTTTATTTTAATAGCGGTCAAAAGTAGGTCGGTGTTAAGCAAGTGCTGTTAAATTAATTGTTTCTTGTAGTGATGCTCTATTCATAACTAGGGGTGGCTATTCGGTTAAATCGGTCAAACCGAACCGAATTCGGTCGGTCACCGATTTCGAGTTCGTCCCAAACCTGGGACCGTGCCCGCAACCGATTTGAATTCGGTTTGACCGTGACCGAATTCAAATCAGTCACGGTCAAACCGAAAACCGGTGCTTGACCGAAAACCATCTCCATCGCATCTCAGCTCCCAAAGAAAGTCGGCGAAGGTGGCCGCATCTGCATCTCCAGAGCTCATTGGACTTCAAAAGCTGGCCGCTCTTCTCGTCGACGAAGAAGATCGGATCTAGATCTGAGAAACGAGATCGAACGAGAGTCGGAAGAATGGATCTAGATCTCGTCGACGGAGGAGATTGGTGGTTGTAGGCCAGAGGCACCGACGAAGGAGAGCTTCCGGAGGGTTTGGTCGACGCGCGGTGGAAGGAGGAAGGGAAACAGCCGCTGAGCTTCGTCGGACGGTGAGGGCTTGACTGATTCCTGCCGTTTTCTGGGTTTCGAATTTAGCTTCGAAGCAACTGTGATGCGATCTCAGTGGAGAAGAAGAGGGGTTGTGGAGGTGGAAGAAGAAGAACAGATATGAAGAAGAGTATTATGAATCTTGATTCTTGAATAGAGGAAGAAGGAGGAGGAGAAGAAGGAGAAGAGGAGGAGCGCAGATGGGTGCCTACTGCTGATGCTACTCAATTCGGCCAAATCGGTCAATGACCGAATTAGAGGCATGTGACCGATGGGTTAAAACCTATGACTGCAGCCGTTTTCGAGTTGATGAACTCGGTTAATTGGTCACCAAAACCGATTTCAAATCGGTTTTCAATTCGGTCAACCGAAAACCGAAACCGAACCAGCCACCCCTATTCATACCGTTCATTTTTCCATATGGAGCAACATTTCCCCTCTATCATCCCTTTTTGTTGAGATTTGGATGCCTTTTGTGATATTTTCACATTTTTATTTATCTATTGACATCTTAAGGTCTCTTGTGGTCCTATTTGGTGACTTTTGTCGTGATTTGTGATACTAGGGGTGAAAACAAAGCCAATAGTTCAAACCGAATTAAAATCAGAACAAAAATGAAGGAGATATGGTCAAAGCAAGAAGCAAGGTTTTGCAAGGCAGGGAGGAGTGCGTCATGCTCTCTCGTTCATCATTTTTAGAGACATATCAGATGTCATTTGGACAACATGTCATGCGACATACTTGTACTTTTCAGCATAATAAAATGGTGGAATTTGTGTTATTTTTGTGTAATCCAATTCCCTGCTTATGGGCCGAGTCACTTTAGGCCCATTAGATTTGGACTATTTTGCAACGAAAGATGAATCTCAGAATTCAAAGTCTTTTCGGAGAAGTGTTTAAGTTGAGAAGAGTGAGATCTTTATGTCTGGGGTTGATGATCATGATGCAACTAGCTTAATTCAGGCTTCAGGATTTACTCAAGGGGTTCTCTTAGATATGTTGGGGTTCCAATGTGTGTTGAAAACTGAAACGAGCAGAATGCAAAAGCCTTATTGACAGAATTGCAGGGAGAAACTAGGTATTTATCCTATATTGGGAAACTGTAACTTATCCAGTCTATTATATGTGGGATCCTACAGTTCCGGATGAGTGTGGTCTTGCTTCCTAAGTTCATTCTCAAGGAAATTAATATGATACATAATTGAATGGCAATTGAGTGGTTTATGTCATCTTTTGATTGGTTTTGTGATAAATCCCAATAATTGATCTTAAATAACACATTGGACCCTTGTGGTCCATTTTCACGTTTCTCAAGATGTTTTTGGTTAGTTTTCAGGTCACACCATGATAAATCACATTATCACGGAGCCATAGGTTGGAACAGCGATCGATTTGGACTCCAGATGCTCATGTAATTGAAGTTTGAACGAAACAGTACAGCGCTGGCTGCACAGGCGCCACGCGCGGTGACCGGCCAGCGGCCACCCAACACTGATCTCGAAGCTAGGCTCTATGATACCCCCATAAACAGTGGGCTCGCCACACCAGCGCCACGCAGGCACCGCGCGCGGCGGCATCGCGGCAGACACTTGGGCTATAAAAGAGGTAGTTTCCCCAACTTTCAAAGAACATCATTTCTCTCTCCTAAACACGATTTTGACGAACCCAAAAGTCCTCCTTACATGGAAAATCATCTTCAGAGACCATAAATTATCCTCCTTTCATCACCCTTCATCCCGAATACCACAGAAACTCAAGACGGAGATCAAGATTCATCCGAGCTCGAAGAAATCAGTGGTTCTTTCTACCCTTTTCTTTCTAGGTTGAGACCATTCAGACCTGAACTCAACCATTCCTTCATCTTATACTAATTAAGCAAGGCCATGAACACATCTTCAACTTAAATCTACAAATATAAACCCTAAAATCAATGATGTACCTTTGTAATTAATAATAATGTGCCCCCACCCCCACCCTAATCCATACATCCCATCATTTCTCTCCCCATAAATAATTGTATTCTTTCCTTGTCTTTGTTGTTGTCCTCTATATCAATTACAATTAATATTCATTTATTTATTTATTTCCCCCATGGATGAAAACCTCCTCCTATATATATTCCTTACCTAGCCTACGATCCCCTCCAAACCACATTTCCCCACTACTTAGCATCAAGTATACTAATTTCCTTCCTTCCTCCCCCAAGCAATGCCGTCGATCCAACTAGCCGATGCATTCAGATCTCACCCAGTCCACCTCCACAACAAATTCAACGACTTCACTTCCCTCAACGAGCTCCCTGACTCCTACAAATGGTCCACCCGAATCCACGACCAAACCACCACCCGACCCCCAACCGAACTGGTCCCCATCATAGACCTCTCCCGCCCACACGCCATGGCCGAGATCGGCCATGCATGCAGAGAGTGGGGCGCCTTCCAAGTCATCAACCATGGTGTCCCCACCTCGGTCATAGACTACATGGAGAAGAAGGTTGTTGAGAACTTCTTCAGCTTACCTCTCTATGAGAAGCTCAAGGCTGCCCGGTCGCCGGACGGTGTTTCCGGGTACGGGTTGGCCCGGATCTCTTCCTTCTTCCCTAAGCTCATGTGGTCTGAAGGTTTCACTGTCGTGGGTTCCCCTGCTGAGCATTTCGAGAAAGTTTGGCCCTTGGATTACAAGCTGTTTTGGTACGTATATGGACTGACTGATTTTATGTGAATATCTTATTCAATGTCTAAAATTAGACATTGGTTAACCAATGCTTGTTAACACCGTTTGTCTTTCTTCGTAAAAGTTTTGAGAGTTGGTGACTGAATCGTAACTTTTTGTTGACATATTGTCGCGTGGTGTAACGTGTCAATGTATGTGTCGTCAAAAAGTTGTGATTCAGTCTCATATGGCACCGTGTGTCGTGTTAACAAAAGTTGTGATTTAGTCATTATAACTTTTAAAATGTTACAAACAAGGACGAACATCGTTAACGATTTCGAAAACGGGGTAAGATTTGTTAACACCGTTTGTCTTTTTTTGTAAAGTTTTGAAAATTAATGACTGAATCGTAATTTTTGTTGGCATGTATGTTAAAATATTGTCACGTGGTGCAACGTGTCAATGTATGTGTCGTCAAAAAGTTGTGATCCATTCCCACATGGCATCATGTGTCAGTCAACGTGTCATCAAAAGTTACAATTCAGTCATTGTAACTTTCAAAATCTGACAAACAAGGACAAACAACGTTATCGATTTAAAAACTGGGTTGGGCTAGATTATGAAATGTCACAATATTTTTTACTATTAACAAGATCATGATATGATAATTCAAGGCCACAAAATTTTACATTTGTTGTTTTCCATGAAAACAAACAAAAAAAAACATTGATTTATGGCAGACAAGAGGAACCGCTTTAAGTTTGCTTAATGGGGTGTGATGATAAGATTGAATAATAATTGTGGGTCTATTATGGACCTACTAAAAAGACAAGATTTTGGATTATTGATGGGATTGGCTCCTAGAAAAATTAAAATTATAAATAAAAAATAAAAATCTACACTGTGATTGGAATTTAGCCCATATTCCCATATTGTTGGTCTCCTCCAAAAATTATTAATTTTTTTAAAATCTAATTCTTGTCTTTTCTCATGTCATGTAGTGATATTGTGGAAGGGTACGAGAAGGAAATGCAAAAGCTGGCAACTAGGTTGATGGACCTAGTCCTTGGTTCTCTTGGGATCACAACCAAAGATCTCAATTGGGGTACTACTCCGAAACCGGTTTCCACGGCCGCAATCCAACTCAACCACTACCCTGCCTGCCCCGATCCAGACAAGGCAATGGGTTTGGCCCCACACACAGACTCGACCCTGCTCACGATACTCCACCAGAGCAGCACCAGCGGACTTCAAGTGTTGAGGGACGGGAGAGATGGAGCTGCTGCCCAGTGGGTCACGGTACCTCCCATTGAAGGAGGACTGGTGATCCACACGGGCGACCTGCTCCACATCTTGTCGAACGGGTTGTACCCGAGTGTGATCCATCGGGCGGTGGTTAACCGGGATAGGAACCGGATATCGGTTGCATACTTGTATGGTCCACCATCAAATGTGAGAATCTGCCCTGTGGGGAAACTTGTGGGGCCAAGTCAACCTCCATTGTATAGGGGAGTGACTTGGAATGAGTACCTTGGAACTAAGGCCAAACACTTCAACAAAGCATTATCTTCGGTTAGGTTGTGTGCTAGTAGTGCTAGTGTCCCCATAAATGGATTGGTTGAAAGTAGAGATAGCAATAATAGAGTGAAAGTTGGCTAAGCTTAGCCAGAGAACAACTTTACCTTTCCATTGGTAAATCAAATTTTGTCATCATGTTCAAACTTCCTTTTTGTAATTTGTTTCATTCATTTCGTTTGTATGAATATATAGTTTTTTTTCTCCCCACTTTTGGTTACTATCAAGACTTTGGAGATCTTATTGTGTAGTGCAATAATGGTAAGTGTTTTCAAAATTGTGTGGATTTGGCCCGATTTTAATTTGGTACTGTTTTTTGAAACAATTCATTCAAGTCATAAATGTCTTAGATAATCTTAAAACGGTAGTTCTTTTTTTTTTTGGTAGGGTGTCAAACACCCTTACTCATTCGGAATAATCAAGCGAGGAAAACAAGCCCCAATATAGTCATCCCAGATGATCTTGTCGATATCTGTAGGGTACAAACAATTGATAAAAGTTCCAAAATTCAAACTATGTCCCAGGAGAGCAAATCGGTCGGCAACCTTGTTCCCTTCTCTGTAAATATGGTACGTAGTAACGTCCCAATCTCTCTCGAGCAGGTCATGGATATTCTTGATGGTTTGGCTATGCTGATTTGCATCAGCTTGCTGGTTGGAGATAGCTTCCACTGCCACCCTGGAGTCCAGTTGAAGGTGAGCTCTCCTGTAGCCCAAGTCCCACGCAATTCGAAGGCCGATGTCGGCGGCTCTCAGCTCGGCACGCGTAATGATGCACGCTCCAAGGTTGGCTGCGAACACCGCTAAGGGCCTCCCCATCCAATCCCGTAAAATACCACCAGCAGCGGCATTGCCATTCTGAGGGAGGACAAATCCGTCCATATTGATTGTGACAAATCCCTCCGGTGCAGGTTTCCATTGAACCAAGGTTTGCTCTTTCCGAGAAGTCGTCTCTGACAAAGTCAGTGAGTCAGCTTTCATTGTCTCTCGAACCCCGGCGATCCAGTAAAGGACTCGTAGACGGAGCTGATCGCTTGTCACTGGCTTATGATCAAAGACGACCTCGTTACGAGCTTTCCAAATACTCCAAGTTGCGATACCGAAAGTCAAGCTCGAGTCCTGAGTGTTGCAGTCCCTTACGCAGCCAATCCTGAAAAGCATCAGAGAAAAAAGAGTTTGTATTGGATTGGGGGAACAGCTTCATCCAAACCTCACGAGCAGCTTTACAGTCCCGAAGGACGTGTGTCATGTCTTCCGGGATCCCTGAACATAAATGGCAGTCTGTATCTTGGCTTATATGACGACGAGCTCTCTCGGCGTTGGTCATAATTTTCCCATGGCCAATAAGCCACAGGAAATGTCTAATGCGGTTTGGCCCCTTCCAGTTCCAGATAGTTTTCCATGTGTTCCCGTCATCTGTATCCACGTTGCAGTCAAGGATTTCATAGGCCGATTTAATTGAAAACTTACCATGCGGATCCGGTCCCCAAATCATCTCGTCGTCTCCTTCCTCGAGTCTAGGAGGGTCCATCCCAGCAACATGCCTGATAATATTCAGAGGCAGAACCCTATGAAGAAAGTCCCAATCCCAATCACCACTCTCATTGATAGCTTGTGCAACCGTCATCTGCTTGTCTCCTTCCGAAAGATCGATAAGAGCATGATCTGCGAGGATGATGTCATTGTCTGTCCATCTAGCCAACCAAAACAAGGTGTCTTTGCCATTTCAGACACTGTGTTGGCATGCCCCAGCCATCGTGTGCCAAGTGCTCCTGATTCCTCTCCAAAGCATTGAACCTCCTGTTTTCCGTCTCAGCACTGGTCCGACAGGAGTCTCCTTGAGGTATTTTCCAGTCAGAACCCTCACCCAAAGCTTGTTTGGTTCCTTCAAGATCGCCCACCCCAACTTCATAAGATATGCGCGATTAAGCTCCTTAGCTTTCCGGAGTCCGAGCCCTCCTTGAGTCTTTGGCCTGCAAACATTATCCCAAGCAATGAGGTTAGGTTTCCTCTTATCATGAGTACCACCCCAAACAAATTTACGGATAATAGCATCAATCCTATTGGTGATTGACACAGGAAGGACTGAGGTTTGCATGGCATAAGTGGGGATAAAATCACTACAAAAAAGTCAGTTATTAGTGATAACAAAAATTCATCACTAATAGCTTAATTCGTCGCTAATAGTTATTTGTGACCATCGGTGGTCGTCGGACGTCGTCGGAAATACCCTCCCCACAAATAATTTATTTGTGACCAACCGTCGTTAATAGTTATTTATGACGAACAGAAGTGGTCGATATATCTTTTAGTGTCATCGGTAAATACTTGACCAAATTAATCAAAAGTTGTCGCAATTAGTACTTTAGTGATCAATTCAATTCATCAATTATATTCATCTCTAATAATTATTTAGGATGCGTCATTGATTGTTGTGGCGGCATCCATTTATTAGTTATACAATTAAACTAGATGCTTAAGAGTGTTTGGCCCATTGTGAATTTCTTATGGGCGTTTTACTAGGTTTGGAATAAATATGCAATTTCTTATGATGAAAATGCAATCGATGAAAAAGAAGGTATATATTGGACCTGATTATTGGAAAGAGTAGGATAAGTTAAGAAGAGAGAAGAAGAAAAACAAGAAATGGTTTACAGGAGCACCCGCCTCACCATAAATATCTCCATTCTATTTTACCATAAAGATATTGAGTTTGGAAATGAATGACACCAACTGCTACTACTGCATCCCATGATCATATATGAATATAAGACAACTTATACATACAGCCATCAGAAGGCACTACTTTTCAAACATTGGTCTTTTGAGAAGCACAAGAAATGGCAGTCTATGCTGTAGTTGCTGCTGCTTGTTCATCAGCCATCTGGGATACTGAGAGCAGCGCGCAGACAAGGTTGAGGTCTCCATAAACATTGTCAACATGTCCTGTTTCAATAACAAACACCATTCAGTACAAATAGTAATCTAGTAAAACTCAATCACAGGACAAGGTTCAGATAAATCATTCAGTTATCAGTATTACCTGTGGGTGGTAGGCCAAAGCAATATTTAGTTGAAGAAGAGGAGGAACAAACAGATCGCTTAACATCAACTCGGAAACCAGAATAATAACAATAGTGTATGCTCAGCAAAAAGAATTGGAACTTTCTGTGAAGAGGAAGAAGAAAAATAGCAGGCAAGCCAGCTCATTTCAACTCCATAATAAGTCAATCAATAATGTTAACAAGCAAAAATTGACACGCCAAATCCTGCAGCCATCCTATGAAATGAAATATCTCTTATAAACAGCTTCCTTTCACATAAAAAAGAGGAAGAGAATAGAGAAAGGTACTGACTTGAACTGTATAATCCACTGCAAAATCCTTTCCCCTTGTTCTATAGTCCATGGTTTATGGAATCCAAGTTGATAAGAAGAGATCTGCAGAAAGGAAATCATATAACATTAAATCAATTTGCAGAAATGCAGAATGGTTTACCTACAAAAGAGTCAAAGATGGGAGAAAAGGTAGACCATCATCAACACATCACTATGTTAAAGATTATCATAAGACTAGTACATTGCCTTCATAGGTATCAACAGATAAACTGCATTGCATATTGATAAAGCCATTTTGCAAAGCCAATGTTTCCTCAAACTTGTTTCAGTAGCACATCAATTATGCATATGATCATAATCATCTTAAAACATACACAAGAGCGATGAAAACAAGCTCAATCCTAAACAAGACATCCTAAACATCAGCCATGAAAGAACTGTTACACTGAGTTCAACAATCTATTATTTTCCTACTCAATTTACTAACCAACTTAGTGTTTCCAGGTCGAAACTTGAATGCTAAATATGATTTTCCCGTTCATTGGAACTAAGTGTCTAGCAAAACAGTAATCTCTACTGTAACATGCTTAGTTATGCATAATATGAAGAAGAACAGTAAAGCCACCATCAAATGTACAGAAGGTGGAATCAACCATCATTGGAAAGTACTGCAAAGACATAATCAAGAGAGAACTGAGAAGCTAAAGAAGAAACCTCGAATCAATATTTGGCTTCCCTTTGATACTTCTCCTGATTTCCCCAGACGAATTCCCACCACCATTTCGGCAGCTTATCCTGCCTCTAACCAATATACTTCCCCCAATAATTTCCCTTCATAGCAATACTCAGAGACGACAAAGGATTGTCCAAAACTTCAACCATCTTCCTCTTCGACACACTATCTCTCTCTACCACCATCGCCACCACCACCTCTTGGAGACTCCGGTCTCTCCTAACCACAACCTTCTCCCACCTAAAACCTACCCTCCGCCTAATCGCAAGCACCAAAATAACTAAAGCCCTAACCGCCGAAACCAACACAAATCCACCAATCAACCATCTTACTGAATCGCACGGTGAACTTGCGGCATGAGAAGACGATCCTATTGTTCTCATCATAGGATACGAGTGTTAAGATCGCGATAAGAATCCCTACCGGAGGAGATAAAATTATGGAGATTGGACGAAGCGAGGGAGAAGAGATGGTCGAGATCGTGGACCAATTAGATGCTCTGAGAGGAAGTAGGTCGCACGATATGCGGGTTGTAGTAGAGAAGAAGAAATTGTACCATCGAGCATCGTGGGTAGGGCTTGTATGAACTGAAAGAGCGCAAGTCAGAATTAGATTGGCAATTAGGATTTAGTGCAGAAGTAGAAGAAGAAATTGCACCGTCGACCATCAAGGTGGGAATTAGATTAGTCATTAGGATTTAGGGTAATAGTGTAGTACAATACAATTTACGGTTGATAGCTGCAGTTTTAGCGGTATCAAATAACTAATCTACCAAGGTAGACTAGATCGTATTCGACTCGAGGTTTCTTCTTCTTGACTACTCAAAGAAGCTGGCAATTTATTCAGGTTTGAACACGTAGTGCGTGGTGTGAGTTCCACGACTTCTAATCTAACGAACAAAGAAAATAAAAGACAGAAAGAGATTAAAAAGGTTGACTAACGAGAAGATAGACGAACTTAGATTTCGAATCCCCCTTAGATCACCAAGGCAACAGCAATCAACAGATCAGCGGATTTCGATTCTAATTCAATCGGTTTCTATACACCACCTATAACTCTTACCCTTAGGTTTAAGACCGGCGAACGTTCGCTCTATCCGTTCTAACTACCAATATTAACTAGCCGCCCGGGTACGATCGCCTCTCGCAACGACTTAATTAATTGGTGCAATTACTAATGATTAATGAGTTAACTCTTGCAGTGGATAACCCTAACCGGTTCCTACGAAAGGCACGCTCCAATTATAAGGTTAATTGTTCAATTCGATGTTCTAAAGTAAGGCGAGCGTTCACTTCTATCCTTAGCTTAACCAGAATCTAATCTAGGTGATCAATCCAGACAAGAAACATAAACAATGAAGAACAAATCAAACATGAAAAAGAACTGATTGAATTTTGAATCTAATCACCGCCGATCCGTGACCGCTTTAAAGCCCTGGGTCACTTAGGGTTCATCTAGTCTAAGCTCTACAAGTTCAGTTACTCATATCAGAAACAAGAGAATCAAAGGCAACAATGAAGATCATCATACAGAGGAAGAACAGATAAGAACTGAAAAACCTAATTCTGACGACTCCCGCCGAAGCTTCAATCTCCTGGATCTTCAACTTTAAGCTCCGAGTTCTCCGAGGTGAAGGATGGCGTCACGATCTCTCCACGGATCTTCGAACTCTCTAAACTCTATCTATCGACCCTAGAGTCGGCTGACTCTCAAAAGTCTGATTTGTGAAAATATGAATAATGAGTTCCCCCCTCCTTTGGGCCGCCTGTTTAAGTATTTATACTTAAACCCTAATCTGCCGGATTTTAACTAATATTTTCGCCGAAAATTTGCTTGTAAATGGAAGGTCCGCCCGGCTGATTCTCCTGTAATTTTCGCCGAATAAATTCTCAGTCCGAAAACTATAAGTTTTCACCGAAAACATTCTTCAGTTGGCCTTAGTTGATTTGTGCTGATGTTTTCGCCGAAAATACCAAGATATTTTCGGCGAAAATTCCTTTGTAAACCGGGCAGGAATTTTCTGAACTTGATTCGCTCCTTTGATCGATTCCGGTGTAATTCCTCGAGGTTCCAATGCCTTAGACATGACCTTGGCTACTTTATTTGACGGCAAAAACCTGTGCTAACACAAAAACACTAGAAAACCATCAAATAGACCCGAAACGGGCCAAGGTAACACAAATGGCACGAGATAGGGCAATTGATTGAATATTCGTTATTCTACCCTAAAAACCATGTCTTAAGCGAGGAAATGTCGCTTAAATGAGGCTGATAATCACGTCAAATCGAGTGTCATCAACGGTACTACTAATTTAGGGTATTAGATTATTAGGGTGATTATTTAGGAAAAATTTTCTTATGACTTGATTCTCACGTCACAAATAGAACTTTAGTGACGACTCAAACCTTTTGTCGCTAAGATCTGGTCACTAATAGCTCACTTTTTTGTAGTGAATTAAGCACCGACACTACAAGCGTCACCCGTCCCGCAATGGAGAGTGAATTACCCTTCCAGCCGTCGAGCTTACGATTCATCCGCTCAATAATGTACTCATAAGTAGTCTTAAGGACACGACCATGCAAGGTCGGAACTCCCAAATACAACCCAAAATTATTAGTTTCGTTAAAGCCCAAAATACTGATAATCTTCCACCGAGCTCCCGAGAAGGTGTTTTTGGAGAAAAATATACGAGATTTTTCTTTACTAACCACCTGACCGGAAGCTCCACAGAAAGACGACAAGCAAAGATTGATAACACGACTTTGGTTCGGGCTAGCGTCACCAAAGAGAATCAAATCGTCGACAAAAAGATGTGGGAGAGATTCGGTCCATCCTTAGATAGCTGAATCGGCTTCCAATCTTTTTTATCGACAATATTGACGTGGCAGTTGAGTCACACATCATTGTCAGCTAAAATAAATTTTATTATTTGTGATGATAAATTAACTTTAAATAGAAAATAAATTAAATGATTTTTTTTCTTCTTTTCTTCACTCCTCCGGATAAAGAGGAAAGGAGGAGGGGGGAGAAGGAGGATCGTAGGAGAGAGGATCGAGGCAGAGGTTGGGGGCGGAGGAGGGAGAATTTACTAAAATTAATTATTTTAATTAAAAAGTAGTTTTTAGTTTTAAAAATGAAAAAAATATATTATTTTAGATGACTGTGATGTGTGATTCAATCGCCACATCAACATTGGATGAAAAAATTGAACGAAATTGGACGAAAATAAAGTTTTAAAATTGTATGAAACATTTGTGACTCAAATGAAATTTTAGAAAGAATTAGTACCAAAATAAAAATTGAGTCAAACATTTAGTGATGAAAAAATTAACACTTCTAGCCATAGAACAACTTTACCCTTCCATTGGTAAATCAAATTTTGTCCCCATTTCTAACTTCCTTTTTGTAATTTATTTGATTTATTACGTTTGTATGAATATAATTTTTTCACTTTTGGTTCCCATCAAGACTTTGGGGATCAAATTGTGTAGTGCAATAGAGAGCAACAGCATCAACATTGAGATTGAAAAGGTAGGCGGACGCGGGAGATTTTCACCACAGAAGAGATTGAGGTTGAGGCTCCTCATGCTAACGTTGCCGACAAAGGATCTTAATCCTTGATTTTATTCTAGAGGTTGTGGTTTATCCCAATCTGAGATTTGTAAGCTCGTTGTTCTGACGTTGCCGACAAAGGATCTTAATCCTTAATTTTATTCTAGAGATTGTGGTTCATCCCAATCTTAGATTTGTAAGCTCGTCGTTCTGACGTTGCCGACAAAGGATCTTAATCCTTGATTTTATTCTAGAGATTGTGGTTCATCCCAATCTGAGATTTGTAAGCTCGTCGTTCTGACGTTGCCAACAAAGGATTTTAATCCTTGATTTTATTCTAGAGATTGTGGTTCATCCCAATCTGAGATTTGTAAGCTCGTCGTTCTGACATTGCCGACAAAGGATATTAATCCTTGATTTTATTCTAGAGAATGTGGTTTATCCCAATCTGTGATTTTTAAGCTCGTCGTTCTGACGTTGCGAGATTATCTCAATCTATGATTATTGTGGCTTGTGGCCTGGCTCTTAAGATGAACATACTGAACCTGTGAATTCTTTTTTTCGTAGAGTGAAGTGGTGGATTTTACCTTGGTTGCTGTTAGATTAATAATCGATGATTTACATTACAGAAATGTTTCTGTAATCATCTTTTTGATCTCTGTCTTTTTTCAAATAAATTGTATCGTTGTTAAACCAATATTGGTTCCCATGATTTTGTGGCAATTTGCATATTTACAAATTTTTTTTCTGGCAATTATCTTCAACCAGAACTTTTTCTGACGAAGTTTTGATTTTCTCCGACGTACCTTTGTCTTTCCATCATTATGATGTTAATCATGTGAAAATTAACCGATAATTATTGTTTGACATAATTAACGGATTTTCAGGGATTAAGGTGTTAAAAATTATTTCTTTCTTCAACGGATTTAATTGTGGACTAGTATTAAATATTTTGATTAATTTGCCCAAATTTTGGTGTTAATTGGCCAATAAATGTTGGATTTTTGTCTTTGACCGTTTCCTTTTCCATTCTTGTGCATTGTTTTGAGGAATCATTATTGAGAATTTTAATATTTTCTTTAGTATTGGGGGACGTTTAAAATTGAATGTTAATGAATTCTATCCTCCTTTCCATTTGTAAATTTGACATTAAATCAATTTTTTGCACAATCAATGATGACTAGTTTACTACTCTTTTCAATCCCTCCCATTTATGATATATTTCCGTCTATTGTTGAGGTCTCTTTATTAGGTTTTAAAAGAAGATAAAGATTGGTGGGTTGGGTATTTTAAAATTGATTTTAATAGTGTTTGTTTTATATTATATTTTCTATTTTGATTTTAGGTGAAAAAAAAAAGAACACATAATCTTGTAAAAAAAAGCATATTAAAGGGTGATGCAGAGCAAGTTAAAAATAAAATAGCTAAAAGTAATGTCTTACTTTCCTCGGTTGGGGCAATTGTTCACGAAATTAGATAGTTAATTAATGAGCTTGTTTTTTTTTAATATAAGACTATTCTGAGGGCTTAAAATAGCGTTGCTCACGGTCTTGCCAAAGCGGCTTTGCCCTTTTTACCAAATTCTTCGAGTTTGATCGATTTAAGACCCGTGAGTTAGGTAAATAGTTGGTGGATAAATCTCCACCCCCTCCCCCTCCCCCCTCCCTATTGTTTTTCCTTTTCTTTTTCTTTTTTAGCTCCTAGGTTGGCTCACGGTCTACGATATCTCTTCGGGAGATGTCCTGAAAAAAAATTGTGTAGTGCAATAATGGTAAGTGTTTTCAAAATCGCCTCGGTTTGGCCCGATTTCATTTTGGTACTAATTCCTTCAAAAGAATTATTTGAGTTACAAACGTTTTAGATAATTTCAAAATGGTATTTTTGTCCGATTCTATTCAATTTTTTCATCCATTGTTAACGTGTAAGATAACAGTTTCACCAACGATTTTATGCCGACAGTTCAAAAACCGTTGGTAAAAGGTATGATTCGCCAACGAAGTAAAACAGTAGCCGATGGTAAAGGTTTAGGCGACGATATGGAAATTCGTCGGCTAGTACATTCGGCGACGGCATATCGCCGCCATTCTTCGCGACGCGGAAAAACCATCGCCTAAACCTTTACCAACAATTTTTCCCGTTGGCAAAAAGGTGATTTTTTGTAGTGTCTTGATCTTCTCTTCGCCTCCCTCCTTCGACCCTCCGCCTCCCTCCTTCGACCCTCCCCTTCCTCCCTCTCCTCCTCTGACCCTCCTCCTTCACCCTCCTCTTTCATCTCAGCCTTTGTCGCCCTCCTCCTCTCCCTCCATCGGCCTTCTCCTTCTTTCTCTCCTCTTACCTTCTCCTACTCGTCGAAAATCTTAAGATCGAAGACACAGGTATGTGTTGTGGATTCTAGTTTGAACTTGAAATTTTTTAGGAATGAATTAAGAGGCTGGAGGATGGAGGCAAATACAGGAGGAGAAAGGAGGAGGAGGTAAATGAGGAGATTTTTTGAAAAAAAAAATTAAATCAAATTATTTTAGTTAACAAGTAGGTTCTTAATAATAATAATCAAATCACATGTGATGTGTGATTTAACTGCCACATCAGCATTGGATGAAATTTTTTGACGAAATTGGACGAAGAAACATGATTTTGAAATTGTATGAAACGTTTATGACTCAAATGAATTTTTTAAAAGAGATAGTACCAAAATAAAAATCAGGCCAAACATAGTGCTGGAAAAAAAATTAACACTTGTGGCCAGAGAACAACTTTACCCCTTCCATAGTTCCATTGGTAAATCAAATTTTGTTCCCATGTTCAAACTTCATTTTTGTAATTTATTTGATTGATTACGTTTGCATGAATAGAGTTTTGGTTCCTATTGGAGATCTAATTGTGCAGTGCAGTAATGGAAAGTGTCTTTTGGGCCAGTTTCAAAAGCCAAAAGTCAGTGACTAGTTCGCTTGTGAATCATTTATCAAAATGATCTGATATAATTACAGTAATAATTTAAGTAATTGAACCATTCATTACTGTTCTAAAAGACAGAAGGTGGTAGAAGCTAAGTTGCTTGGAGTAATCTAGCTCTTCCAAAAATCGAAGGTGGAGTGGGGGCGGAATTTTTTTCGGTGACAAAGGAGAAACTTTGTCTCCTACACAAAGTTTAATCCCCACCCTTCATCTTATCCCGTCCCCTATTAAATAAATGCATTTAATCCCCCATTAAATAAATGCATTTAATTTAATAATGTTAATTACACCCCACCAAATTATAACCGATGGATGATGAGGAGAAGAAGGATTAATTATTTAATAATTTTTTTAAAAGATTTCATCCTTAAAATATGTAATCATATATTTTCTTAACAATTTTTACTAATTCTTTCTTCTTCCTCCTTTTACAAATAAGCCATTTACTCTTACAAATAGGGGTGGCAATCCCAACCTGAAACCCGAAAACCTACCCATAATCGACCCGGTCAACGCGGTTTTATAACCGGACTGACCAAATAACGGGTTGGAGTCGGGCGGTTAAAAAAACCGGCCAAATATTAGGGCGGTTATTGGTCCGCCAGATAACCGGGCCGACCCGGCCGAATGCCACCCCTATATGGATGACTTGACGAGAGTTTGGATCATCACATCGTTATGTTTTAAATTTATTTTCTTTGAACTCTTAGTATTCACAATTTCAGATGTTAATTAGTTATTATTAAACAGAAGTATTTGCGTTATTATTTTGGGATTTCAGATTTTTAGTTTTCGGAATTAATTATTTGGTTAGTTGTTTAGTATTTTAGAATTAATTTTTATTAATTGTGTCACTTAATAAGTTAGTACGAAGTACGAACTAAATTATGAAATTAACATATCCCAAATTAAGTGCTACAATTAAAATAACAAATTATTTGGGCTACTAAAACCATAATTATTATGCAGCCCAATTGGGTTTGGAAGCAGTTGGGCTGCATTTGGATTCGAATTTGGGTCGTAAATGTTGGGCTTCACGCTAGGTCGGGTATAACCGTTGGTGCCCACCCGCCCGTCGGCCACGGTCACGGTAAGGAAAACAGAACCGACGGGTCCGGGTCGGGTGGTTAAAAAAAACTGGTCAAATATTAGGACGGTTATTGGTCCGCCAGATAACCGGGCCAACCCGGCCGAATGCCACCCCTACTTACAAATACGCCATCTCTTCCATTTTATAAATTTTGGCAGTCGCCATCTCTTGTTGCTCTGCTATTGCCTGCAAGTGATTCCTGATATCGGCCATTCTTTGCAGATGATGTCAATAGTTTACGATAAATAATGCATAATTGATCGGAGATGGTGATTTTTCTGATAAAGATCGGAGATGGTGATGAATGATGATTTAATTTGTGAAGAATAATGCACTGCTATATAACTGCTGAATGAAACTACTGTCTTACAATGGTCTGGAAGTGATTATGAACGTCTGATCGTTGATCAGTTATAACCAGTTGTACCAACTAAGTGAACACTGGAAGCAAAAGGCTTAATATCTTATGAGGTTAAATCTGGATGGACAATATAGTCTGAAGAAATCAAACCTCAAGTACAAGCTAGGAAGCTGATAGTAAATGTCCAAGGTTTAGAATGAGAACTTGGACCCGTCTTTCAAGGAGTTGAGAAAAGAAACAAGGACAAATTTGTCGATATGGCTTTTGGGATTAATGATTAATCAGTTCACATGATTTTGTATTAAGAGTATACGTCCAGTTCACCATCAGTACCTGAACATAATCATATCATGGTAGAACAATCTATTTTGATTTTCACATGACTCCCGTTCTTTGATATGAACTCCTATCTTCCTCTACATCAAAATTTGCACCACGTACATACATGGTGCTGTGTTTCTAAAGGACTTGTTTCACAATCCAATACATGTTTTTTTCACCAATATACTGGAGTAGATATGTTTTCAATTACTTCAGGTGCAATGCAGTGTTGCTGCCATTGTTGCAATTCTAGTGCCATCCCACCAACCTCTTTATGTGTCAATGAACAATGACTGCAGCCTGATTCATCCACCAACCTCTAGTCCATCATATCGCTTTCTTCTGCTTCTACCGGTTCTGAAGAGACTTGTCCTGATGACACTGAGAAATTCGGTGGTTGAGGAGCAACCCAAGGAACAACTGCCAAATTGTCATTGGACCCTCTTATGCTTTTATCCGCTCCCAATTTACCATCAACTAATTTTGCTTCCGTTGAACTTCCGGGCCAGTATATATAATCTTTTTTTGGTAGAAACCAGTATATATAATCTAATCCAACAGAAAGATGGCAAAATTGAGTTATATGTGATCAAACAACAGGTTCGGAAACTGGTAATCACATCAAATGGTATCACAAAATGAGCAACAGTAGGCATAAACAAGTGAGTTTGATACAATAAACTACTGATTAACAGCACTATGCTACACTTGCACACTCACATGCAAAGTCACAAGCGGATAAGAGTTCGGAAATACCAACATTAACAGTCTTAAATATGGCTCTGGAATCTATGGATGACTCAAACTCAGAAATTAATAAAAAGCACAGCAACCCCAAACTCAGAATTATCACTTGCAGGTTTTAAGACTAACAACAACCCAAAAAAACGTCTACAAAATCCCCTAAAAGTATTCTAGTACTACGAGCCTACAAGTATTCTATCCATACAAGTATTTCAAGACCCACGCAAGTATTGCATTTCCACAAGAACCTACAAGTAATTGCTAGCTGCCATTCAAACTAAAAACAAGTATTTCAGTCCAACAAGAATCTGCAACTGCAATTGCTAACCACAATGACAAAAAACAGAACAGAGGCATGAACACTAATTCATAACATGGAACTAACAAAGAGGACAAAAATGTATAGAGATAAAGGACAAGTTGCACAATCTGCCACTAATGAACCGCATGATTTGAACCAAAAAATACGACAAAGAGACAAAACACACATTGAACTGCTGCCCATTAACCTACTTCTCCATCGAAATTCTATGTCACACTGAAAAATCGAGAAAGTTTTGCCCAAAAATCATCTCTTTAGAAAACGCAATTACACATACTAGTACTTCGAGCATACTAGTATTGTATATCTACATGTATTGTTTCATGATATTCATTAATCACAATCCATGAACGAACTAAAAAACCACCACAATCATTGATAAAAACGGTGACTGACCTGGATTGCAGTACCGAAAGCAAGAGAAGAGCTATGTATTCAGAACTTCCTGTATATTTCTTCTTCGATAATTGAATCAGAGCTTGGCGTGGCTGTTATTCAAGCGGAGAAATCAGAGATAGAGACTCTAATTCGGACTGACATGCAAGGGAGAAAACAAATAGTCGAGACAAAACTAGTATTCATCACATACTTGTACAGGAAAATTACTAGTATTCAGCAAAAAAAGGGAGGTGATCTTACCTTCTGACCTCGGCGGCGAAAACTCACCTCTTTTTGGCTAGCGGTCAACTGCGCAAAGAACAGAGGAATGAAGTTAATTTCAATTAGGTAAAAAGGGAAGGAGGCACAATAAAAACTGAAGTGAAAACCGCCGGCGCAAGGACTAGAGTTGCTTACCGCCGGCGCCGCCCGAAGTTCCGAGGAAAGGAGAGGACGACGAAGGTGAAATCGGAGATTGGGACGAGGCCGCTTGATGCGAGGATTAGGATTGTTGCTATGGGGTTGAGCTGTGCTTCCCGAACGACTGCAAAATAAAGAATGGAGACCGGTGGCGATTGCTTTGTTGAGGACGATGATGGTTGAGGATGAAGGCTCCCGACCGACACGAAGAAAGCATCGGCGAAAGGCGGATTTTCCGTGGTAACAAAGATAGTAGGGGGCGGCAGTTTACCCTAGGTTAGTGGTAAAAATAAAATAAAAATTAATTAATTTACCCCCCTTTTAAACTAGCACTATCCACCGTTAGATTAAATTAGCTACGATTAAACTTTGTGTAGGGGACAAAGTATAGACTTTGTCACCCACCAAGCTCCAGAGTGGGGGCTAAACGACTTGTATTTTAGGAACTGGCTAATACTATATGGAAAATGTGGAACTTATTTGCAAAGAGTGGTTCACTTTGGGTTACTTGGACTTATAAGTACAAGATTAAGAATAGATCAATATGGGACCTGAACCCTTCTTCTGGTTCCTGGACTTGGAAGCGGATATTGCAGAAGAGAAGGCTGATAAAAGATTTTCTTCAGGTCAATAGTAGTGGAGAGATAGTTTGGGAAGGGAACATAATGGATCAGTTTAAACTTTCTCAGGTTTGGGAGACAATCAAATCTCGAGCTCCTACTATTCCCCGATTTGAAGCAGTCTGGAAGGGGATTGTTATCTCAAGAATAGTTACATGGATCCACATTAAATATAGAGATTCTTGGAAGGTGAAGATGATTAACGGGGGGTTGCCTATTGACCTGACCTATGAATTCTGTGAGTCTGGCATTCACAGCATGTAACATGTGTTCTGGGAGTATTCTTATACTCGCAGGATTTTGAACTGTTTATCACCTTTGGTTCACAAAAAATTTGGGAGGAGGTGCTTAACTTTGTATGCAGGAACCTTTCTGGGAATTCTGGTAAAAGCTTGGTGAGAAGGTATTTTTGGTGCATTGCGGTTAGCACTATTTGGCAAGAGAGGTGTACGCGAATCTGCACTGGTAAGAAAAGGACTATGGAATGCTTAATAGAACAAATTAAGTTTAACACAAGGATGACATCTCAAGGAAGAGTAGATGAAAGGGTTTTGATTGGCATAGTATAGTTTCCCCTTGTTTTTTGTTAAGGGCTTTCTTCTGGTTTTGGTAATCCAGACATCTCTATTGAGTGATATGGAGAACCGAAGCCATGTTGAAATTTTCCTAGGCGTTATTTTTATGCTTCACTTGTAGATCCTCACATTTTTTAATGCAATGAAACTAGTTATTCATAAAAAAAATTATTTATGATTCATCCCTTGCCGAGTTTCAACTTTCATGATTCACGAATTTATCATCAAACACAAACTAGCCATAGTTGTATTTGTTATTTCGATATTATATTTTATGATTGCCTTAAAAAATAAGTAGGACAAAACAAAGACACCACATAGTTTTAGGGAATGAAGTTAAAATCATTGAAATTATAAGCACACAGTATTTGAAAAGGGTGGAGATGGGATGAAGCGAAGAACTACAAATTGTTAGAATGAACCAAAGGTACCATGACACATCAACGGCGTCCAAGTATGCTAGCGCACGGTTCAATGCCATGTAACAAGTGTCGACCCACGGTACTGGTCCCATCGGCGAAACAAGCCAATCAAGTCGCATTTTCATACTTCTTAATCCATTGATCAAAGTGTGTAGTAGACTTTCTTAATGGTGTGTCAACTGTCCTCATTGGTGAAATACAAAATCATTGAATGTCCCATATTCAAAAAACTTCTAATTAAAAATTGTGAGTTTTACATTTCCATAGTTCCATTGGTAAATCAAATTTTGTCCCCATATTCAAACTTCATTTTTGTAATTTATTTGATTGATTACGTTTGTATGAATCAAGACCTAGCTTGGAGATCTAATTGTGCAGTGCAGCAATGGTAAGTGTTTTCAAAATTGAACCAATTTTGAAATGCATAACTAGTTCGCTTGCAAATCACTTACTTGTCAAAATGATCTAATATAATTTTTTGTATAATTACAATAATAATTTAGGTAATTAAACCACACAATTCATTACTATTCCGAAAAAATATGTTACTGGTAATTAAATGTTATAACATACAATTAAAACTGTAAGTTGGGTCATTGTGATTTTCATAGTTGGAGTTTGGTAAGGTGAGATTACTGAAATTTTCTTTCTTTCTTGTGTCTTTTCATTGTAATTTCTCCTATTCAAATCGTTGTTCCAAAATTTAGACCCTTCATGTCATGGACTTTGTAGTTTTGGGATAAAATTACGGGACAATGTACCATCGATAACAACATTATTTGAATATGTTCAAAATCGGACAATGATGACACACAGGGGAATTGGAATTTTGTAGCACAATTTTAAAAAATATGTACCGTCAGTAGCCAAATGTGTAAAAAAGTCCAGAAATAGCACAATCTGACTGGCAGCCAGCTATGCGCCACCCAGCCAGCGCATCGCTACCCAGCAAGCGCAGCGCTGGCTGCCTAATCAGATTTGATACCGTCAAATGCTCCGTTAGGGTTTCATCAATCCCAGCCAGCTATGCGCTGGCTAGACGGCGCATCGCTGCCTGGGACTGAAGAAACCCTAAGCCCCTCAATTTTTAGTATAAATACCCCCTCTATGATGCAGTTTTGCACCACTCACCTCCCTTGAAGCCCACTTAGAATTTGAAGTAGGCAGCCGTCACCAAGCTTAGAATATGTCGTTCTTCAACTCTGGCTCTAGGTCTCGGAAGAGTAAGCGTAAGTGAAATTCGTTTGGGTGCTTTGTACTTATCTCATTTATTCGTTTAACGAATTAATCTTGTGTACTAATTACTGTTGTTCTGTAGTGACAGATACTGAGAGGGTAATGCACAAGTTGAAGAAGCCGGTGGAGGAGGACTTGTTCGTTTATGAGGCAAGTGTGGTTAACTGCTGGTGTGACTTAAGGGCGACTAGATCCGTTCGACCGAGTGATCTGGAACGCTATTTTGGCTGCCCTCTTGAGAGAGAGGTAAAAAAAGGGTTCGAATTTAATTTTATTCATTTTCCTAGTTCTCAAAACCCTCTACGTTTGTTTTCTGATCTGTAGGAGAAGGGGTGTGGTTATTATGAAAAACTGGAGGTGCGGGAGGCCGTGGATGCTGCTATTAAGGACAAGGACCAAATCATTCGGGCGAAGGACGAACAACTTGTTCGAGCGAATAGGGAGAAGGATGACATCGTTGAGGAGAAGGACAACATTATTCGAGACCTGAGGGAAGAAATTTCATGGTTGCACGTTTCAGTCAATAGGTTGCTCAGGGAAGGGCCTCCCTCTCCACCACCCGGACGTTGTCCTTACAATTGACATCCATGTTGGGCCTAGTGTGTTTGTTATTTCTGTTGTTGTTGTTGATGTTGTTTTGTTGTTGTTGTGTGTGTTGTGTTGTTGTGTTTGTTGGTTTTGTCATCGTTGTCGTTGTTGTCGTTGTTGGCGTCATTATTGAAGTTAATAAAATGACTGGTCTGTAGTTGCAGCCTTTCTTCATTGTGTTGTCAAATTTAATTTATTTTTATGACATAGTTGCAGTCTTTTTCAGTGTGCGGCCAATAAATGTACACCATTTCTGAAGTGTGCGGTCAATTCTGAAGGATGGACTAATAAAAGTAAATTCGTAGTACAACTACAAAACAAAATTACATTGAAACTGAAACATGAAATTGACAACCAAACATTTGAAATACAGATTACCAAACACAGACTACCAAACACATAATACTAAACATTTCATAGTGCAATTAACCGTTCCTTGTAGGGTTTGGATTTCTGCTGCTTCGCCTCGCACGTCGGCACGTCCTCCTATTGTGCCCTTCTTGCTGGCAGTAACTGCAGTGAGGCTCAATATCTTCAACCCAGTCCATCTCGTTGCGTATGCGAGAATGTCGTGGTCGCCCCATCTCCCTACCCTTCCTGGGTCAGGCATCAACTTAGGCCCTCCATGAGGAACCCAGTCGTCTTTCGAGCCTATAGGGAGGAAACTCCGTCCGTATATGTGTCTTACTGTTTCCAGCCTGTAATGGGCATTGGCGTAGTATAAGGGATCTTGATTGGTGGCGTTACATGCGGCCACGGCATGTGAACAAGGCATCTTCCACTGTTGGAACTTGCCGCAGGAGCAATGCCCGTCCCCCTCCTCTAGTCCAAGCGAACTTCTTGCCTATTGTTTCCTTTCCGTTGCTGCGATTTATCGCCGTCTGTATTTCGAATATCCCAGCATCATAATCGAAAGTCCTCACTGTGTGGGAAGTGGCCTTATTCACTCTTTTCTGCAGGCGCTTAAGACACTTCTTCGTCCAGATTGCACCGGCCGCCTGTTCTTCTCGAACCCTCTTCCGTCGATCTTCGAAATACGTTTGCAGCCTGTAGAAAGTGAATTCCACCAAAGCTGCAACAGGGAGAGCCCGATTGACTTGAATGCCCATTCACGCTCTCCGCCATGTTTGATGTCAATTGGTTCCATCGTGCCCCGTCGTGTTGAGCGTCTACGGCTCTTGACCAATATAACTAATCTTCAAGCACCCACTTTTTATTCACGGGGTCGTCCCTTACGAATCTTGTTGCCCCCTTGTTGAACTTTCTCAAGGACGGCGTTTAGCTTCAGGTAAGGGAGAATGGATTACAATGATATACTCTGAAATTGTTAAGTACTTGGTGGAGTGTCATGATACTTACCTAAATTCATAAGGCGGTTTTTCATTTTTGGGTTCTTGGCGCTTTTGTTGTAATTGCTTACATAGTGTCTGGCGCACCACCGCCAATGCCATCCAAATTGGATTTTCTCCATTGCACTCACGATGCCCACATGTCGGTCGGATATGACACATACTCCGCGTCTCTGTGTGACTCGCCGTTGTATGCAATCAAAGAACCATTCCCAAGTCTCCTTGCTTTCAACGTCCACAATTGCGAAAGCCACAGTGAAGATGTTCTTATTACCATCGAACGAACTAGTCATGAGTAGTGTGTGCTTGTATTTTCCTGTCATGAAGGTACCGTCGACGACGAGCACAGGAGGACAATGTTTGAAACCTTCAATGGACGGGGCGAAACTCCAAAACACACGGTCGAATTGGGTGATTGTATCTCCATCATCCGTTGTGATTTCTTTCGTGACGAATTCAACTTCCGTCCCATAGTTCCGATCTTGTATTGCCTTCATTAGGGGACTGTAGGAGTGGTGTGTGGCTGGGTCGGGTCCAGATGCTGTGTGTAATCCTGATGTTGTGTGTAGTCCTCCGGCTGGGTGTAGTCCTGACTCCCCATATAATCGAAAGTCGCGTCTCCTGTAGTGTCGAATGGATAGTGCTCCGAGTATCGGGTCTGCTGCTGATGTGGATCCCACTGCGGTAATGCCGGCTCCCACAACCGCGGGACAGGGGGACATCTACATGCTGTCGGACTCTACGTGTAGAAGGAATCCTGGCAGCTGGGGGTCAGGTACTGGGTACTCAGCATGTCGTGGATGGGTGGCCTGCCGGGGTGCCCTCCTAGACTCAGCCGTCCTATGGATCCCGCCTGAAGCATGCATCATTGACCTCAATGTAGCATGCATCTCCTGATGCTCCTGAGGCGTGATATGTGACTGACCAGTAGTCACGTATAGCCTCTCCATGCCATCAAGCTACAACACATAATAAGAATGGTTAAACATGTAACTAGAATTAGTCATAATAATTATGACAAAGCCTACGTACCAAAGACTGGTCCACGACTCCTCGGCGAGAAACTGTACGCCTAGTGATGCCATGATACCACTGGTTGATCTCGTCGTGGAAGTGATAGGACTCCCTCTCCTCGCTCCGCAGCCACGGGCCTGAGGCGATGTGGTCAATCCGAGTGGACCAAAGGTCCCGATATCCAACAAATCTAGCTACCACATCACTACGATGCCATCCACGCTGTGTCAGCTCCAGGTTACTGATGACCTCACCTACTGGCTGATCGTACGTAGGGACAGGCTGGTCCATCCCAAACTGACGCAGCACTCTATCAGGTCTATGCCACATAGCGCTGAAGAAGCAGATGAGAGGTGCGACGACGCGATGGTTGGGGAAAGTCCCTGGACTGTAATGCTCACGGTCCGCCGAGTACGGACACCACTATATGAAACAAATGTGACAATTAGACAACTATGAAACCTAAACTATAAGGGAAAATGACATTGACTTTGTAAGAATACAATACCACAAATGGAGTCCCATCGTCAAACAGCTGGCGGTACCCCCCAACAAGGATGTATCTGGTCTTCGCGTGATACCATTCTGTCCAGCTAAAAAATTGCGTGAACCACGTCATTTATACAACGTGATCAGATGGAATAAACTATGAAAATGGAAGAAAAAGTCGAAGCCCGAACCTAGTCATACGTGGAATGGGGGAGTGCGTCGGTGCAATCTGTCGACTCTTGTGGACTCGACGCGCAATGGACGTAAATCTCTCCAGGGCCCACGCTTGAACCAGTGCCATCCAACCTTCAATGTCACCTACGTGGTCGCGGGACGGGCTGCTCTCTATGCGGAAAGCACACCGGCCAAGCTCCCTATATAGCCATGAAAGTGCGCAGCCCCCCAAGCGTACTCGCCTATCTGGCTCATGTCCTCGAGCAGTGGAAGGAAGAAGAGTGAGGCGTGGGATCCTGACCGATCAGCAAAGATGCAGCTGCCAAAGAAGTCAGAATGTATGCGCGACAATGCTGCTCGATAGTCTCCTGATCGGCGTCTCCCCTGATGGTGCCAAAGTGGTTACGCAACCACGTCATCTTCACTCTGCCAGCAGAAAGGTCAGCAGTAGATGGTTTCTTCCCAAGAAGCTGCTCAACGTAGTTCTGCAGATCAGAATCCACAGTCGGAATGCGCCTCTGCGACTCCACAAGCACACCATCGATGCTCAGACCAGTGAGGAAGTGCACGTCCTCGAGTGTTATGGTTGCCTCACCGTGGTACAAGTGAAAAGTACTGGTCTCGGGACGCCATCTCTCGACCAATGCGGTGATCAGCTCAGGATCAGGGGTAAAATTCCAGGCAGTCACGCAACTTATCTAGACCAATGGGGGAAGGTATGTCTCGAACCTAGGATCGTACTTCACGATCTTCTTAGAGAAGCGATAATTAAGCGTCATATGTGGGTCCTAATAGTTGGGGGAAGAAGATGTAACATAATTAATAACTAGTACTCAATTTCTGAGTGCCCCTAAACACTTAAATGTAATTAACATTCAAATATAATTAAATATTCAAATATAATTAACGATCAAATATAATTAACTTTAAAATATAACTAACATTTACATATAACAAACAGTTATATATAACTAACATTTCAAATATAAGTAACATTTGAATAATTACTATATACTAACATTCAAACATAAATACTATGTAAATTTAAATAACAAATAAATATAAATAACATTAAATTATAACTAACATTTCAAATGTACTAACCTGAGCTACGAAAATCCCCGACGCTCGATGTCGGTCAGCATCACCCATAAAATCGAAGAGTCCTCGGGACTACCACTTCGTACCCCAACCGGCACCTCTCCAAACATGTAATCCATCTACAATTTAATATCCAAAATCAAAGTTATATAATCGTAAAACACATTTCATTCGGATAAAATTGAGAGCATGATACCTTTTGTGGGAGGGTCTATGCCTTCTTCAAATGATTGCTTGGACGGACGATTGCTACGAACCTATAAAAAAAGATGTTATTAGGGTACATTAATCATAACTCGAAACTAATGACGATTACAAACTAAAAAAAATATCTTTGAGAGAACTACAATTGAGAGAGGATGAGAGGGTGTGAAGAATGGTATGGGATAGGGGGTATTTATACCTGCTGGAAAAAAAACCGTCACTTGATTCCAGCCAGCGCTGCGCCAGCCAGCCAGCGCAGCGCTGGCTGGGAACAAGATGACCGTTAAGTAACGGCTAGTCCGTAACGGCTATGCTGCCAGGTGGCGCATCGCTTCAACGGACATAAATCTTGTTCTCAGCCAGCGATGCGCTGGCTGGGTGGCGCAGCGCTGCCTGGCTGGCTCGTAGCTGGCTGCCAGTCAGATTGTGCTATTTCTGGACTTTTTTACGCATTTGGCTACTGACGGTACATATTTTTTAACATTGTGCTACAAAATTCCAATTCCCGACACACAGCCGGTGCGGCACCACCTAGTTGGCATCACGTTAGCTATGTGTACTCCGTTAGGGGTTGACCTAACGGAGTTGGGCATATATGGTTTCAGAGGAACCAGCCAGCGAGGCTTTCGCTGGCTGGTGACTCACTGATTGCCCCCTTTGAAACGCTAGATACCCAACTCTAGTATTTATACCCCCCCTCCCAGCTACAGTTTTCACCACACATTTCTCTCCCAACCCTAAGTTCATCCCCAACAGTCTTCTTCTTACAATTTCGCAGTATGACTTCTTCTTACCACAATTAGGTAACTTAATGAAACCGAAAGAACAATGGTAGTTGCCACTGATGATGACAATGAAGGGCAGAAGATATCTTTGACTTCAGCCACATTTAGAGATTTCTTTAACCCATGTAAAATTATTTCTCCAAAGGGATTGTTACAAGAACTAAAACTCGGAGAATATGAAGCTCTTCTTTTGGAATGTGAGAAGCTTCAACACTAAGGATCTGTTTTTGGAGTTACTTTCATACATAAATGAGCATTAAGTCGATGTTTTTGCAATTTTAGAACCTAGAACTAAATTAAGCAATACTAGTAGTCTCTGTTTAGCTCGGTTCCCTGTCTGGAATTCAGATTTCTATTTTTATGATACTTTAGGTAAAATTTGGCTGCTCTAGAAGTTGGATGTGTCGTTGAAGGTTATTGAAAAAATTTCTCAATATATTCATTGCAAAATTGATCTCCTTGGCCTTTCTACTGTACATTTGTTTATGCAGCAAATGTTAAGTGGGAGGTGGGAGTTTTTACTGGTTATCACTTAATGTGCTATGAGGAGTTTTCTGTACCTTCCACCAATAAACTGGAGGAGTGTTGATGAGTTTGCAGAGTTTACAAGGGATAGTGAGGTTACGGGACACAGTGATTAGGGCCTTGACTATACTTGGATAAACAACAGAGATGATGGTGTTCTAATCTCTCGTTGATTTGATCGAATCTTCACTAATATGGCCTATCAACAACAACTTCCTGGCACTAAGGTTGTAGTAATGGTTTTTCCCAGGAGTATTTCTATTATTCTGTTTTAGTAGGATTATGATTTTTGTTTTAGTGAGTAGGGCTTCCTTGTTCTAATAGGATTAGGTTATATAAACCCAACAGTGGGTTCGATGTTACTAGAAAAAAATCATTCATTAATAAAAATTAATTCTTTTTGGGATTTTCTTTTATCTATCATTCATCCTAGCGAGATTCATGCTAGTTCTACCTTCCATTCCATGTTAGATCCTATCAAACACTCCCATGATTTGGATAAGTTTTCCCTGAATATTTTAGTACCAAGTAAGAAATGGTACTGGTGGATGATACTATTACGAAAGCTAAAGCGTCACATATGTATGGCTACCTCAGAAACGGAGGCTGCAAAGTCAAATGTGAATGCTCAAGATGAGGTTTTACACTTTAACTACGGCCTGAAATAGCAAGAAAATCATTGTCTAAGGTCCCCAAACATACATTAGAGACCTTATAAATAAGAACTAGAATTAAACACAAGGTCATCATCATTGGTTTTCCCCGGATATCAGCGGCCAACAAAAGGGAACAGCTCATGACACAACCAAATTTCACTTGTTGAGAATCAGAATGGCAACCCATCAAACTAACAACCATTAAAAGTACTTTTCTATCCTCAATCAAATCTGGTTTTGGAACCAAAGCATCAATGTTGCTCTGAATGAGGCTGCTCAATCTAGATCTCTTCAACTGTTTTAGAAGGAGACCCGTCATATTGTTTGGGATAAGGGTGTGCGGAAGCTGGCAATCCAATCTAACTCTAAATGCGTTGTCCAGTTACTGCAGAAAATTGGGAACCATCGGGGTTGGGAGGTAACTGTTATGAGGAGTTGACCCGTCGGGGTTGGGAGGTAACCATTAATCATATCTTTAATTAGCGAGAGTACTTTTCTTGCAGCCAAATGTCATACTGTTTCGTTAGGTAGTCACAGTGTTGAGGCTAGTGATCTCGCAGTGGCACATTGGAGATCATCCCAACCTCAATTGGTGTTGCGTCCCGTGTAATCCTAAACCTTTCTACCAGGAAAAAAAAAAACTAATTTGAAAATTTATTTGGTTATCCACAATTGAACGAGTTGAAAATTTTTGCTAAAAATAAAATTAATAAGAAATTTGACCAAAAAAATTAATAATGAATAAAAAAGCAGTAAATAAGAAAGAAAATAAGCCGGAGAAAAATGAGGGGCATTAGATAGAGCTTAACAATAATAGGAAAGACAAAGCTGACGCTAGATTTTCTCCAATGGCAAAAATGGTTGAAGAAGATGATTAACCAAAGTAAGCTCTTCTAAAAACCCTTTCCTCCCACATCTCCCTTCATCATTTGATTTTCTCCAATTTCCTTTATGTGCATTTACCGGTATTCTATCTCTGAATTTGCTGTTGCTTCTTTCATTGTTTGCTTTTCATTCAATTGGATTTTCGATCGGTGTTCGTTTGATTAGGGTTTTTTTGATGTTCGAATGTTGATTTCTGCATAGAAATGTAGTATTAGTTTCCTTTCTAGAGGGTGTTTTTTTGGGTCTGTGCTTTGACAATTTCATCGATTTGATTACTTTTGACTATGGGGAATTAACAATTCGTTCTTGATGCAAGAATTTTATTGAAATTTTTTTGTTAATATTACATGTATGTGTCAGAATTTTTGTTGCGAATTCGAATCCCCTTTACCATGAATGGATTGGTCTTGTTTGCTGCTTCGTTATTTATCGGTGCTGATAAGAAATTTGATGTTTTTGTGCCAGAGCACGTACAGGACTGAGCACAAATTGTGAATTCGGGGGGCCAAGCTTTTGAAGCTTGGTTGTAATTTTGGTTTCAGAGGGCGCCAAGGTGTTGAAGGTTGGTTCCAGATCGCTCAAAGAGAGGAGTTTCTGGGGATGGATTGAGATTTGCTGCATTCTGCGTTAGTTGGTAGACTTAGATGGATGTCACCTCTTCTAATCTAATTTGCATTGCTCAAACTGATCATTCCCCATTGCTGATGGAACGGATTGAAATGCATCACGACCATGAGCATATAATCGACATGACAAGGAACAATGATGCTTCATCATCCAGCTCATCTCATGGTGATCTTCACCCTGAATTAGATTTTTCTCAACATGATGATGGCGACTTCCAGTGTTGGAACGCCCACTCATCCGACTTCTTCAACTTTGACAAGTAGATTAAACTCTAGAAATTCAACGTTTCGAGGAGAGGTGATTCATATGGTCGGCGTCGCAGGAGCCCTTTAAATTCTGGGTTGTGGATCTCCGTCGAGTTGCTTGTCACAGTCTGTCAGATTGTTGCTTCTGTTGTGGTCTTATTGCTCTCAAGAAATGAACACCCTAAAGCCCCATTATTTGCGTGGGTTGTGGGTTATGCATCAGGCTGTGTGGCAACACTTCCAATCCTCTATTGGCGCTTTCGTACTCGAAACGAAGGTGTCCTGCAAGATCCTCTCCAATCACGGGATGGGGCTTTGCAGACTAATCTTCCCGATTCTGCTCCGTATACTGCTATCTCTATTAATCAGGAGGAGACCATGGAAACGCCTACCAGGGCTGATCAACAAACAGGAAATCTAAATGAAAGGTAATGATTCTTTCCCTTACTGTTGGTGGGACGATCGTATTTTATCAGATTTTCTAGTGTTGGCCTCAAGAATATAGTCAGTTTTTTAGTCTCAGATTGAATAATGATGTATACTCACTATTAATGCATCCCTATCCTATTCTGCTTTGCTTGAATTGGTTTGAGGAAGATGTTAGGTTAATCGATGGTGTCAAAAGTTGCAACAATACTGTGACATTTTATGAAGATAGCTAAAGCTGAATTCCATCCTACCGCTTCTTTCTATATCACCATAGATCTACCAGTTTGATGTTTGCTCGGATTTTAATTCCTCTGTGCAACTACAAGCTAAACTCAACACATTTTCGTCTTATGGATGATATATACTACTACACTAACAAGATTACGTTAGATCAAAATTTCTTGTTCAAGTAGAAGAGGAGTTCTATACATAGAGTAGTGACATGTTCTTATTTGTGCTTTACCGCTTTGAAATCGAGTTTTTTGTTTTGAAAAGTTTACTGAAATATGTAGAATGTTTTTGGCATGCATCTTAACTCCAACTCCTTATCCTGCAAAGTTCGCATCTTTACTTCTATTGTTGTCGATTTCAGAATCAGCAGCGTAATGGATCATCTCAAGATGGGTTTGGATTGCTTCTTTGCAGTGTGGTTTGTTGTAGGCAATGTGTGGATTTTGGAGGTCATGCCAGTCCAGACGATGCACCAAAATTGTACAAGTACGTTTCTGATGCATGGCATCTTCTTTTAATCCCACAACTAATCTCCTCGTTATCACGCTAAGCTTACAAGTGTTTGCTCTCTTCTTTTCCTTGCAGATTGTGTATAGTTTTCCTTACTTTTAGTTGTATAGGATATGCAATGCCATTTATTTTATGTGCAAACAATTTGTTGTTGCTTGCCTTGCATCATTTCTCTCCTCGGATTCCGGGAGGAGTATGCGCAAACAAGAGGAGCATCTGTCGAATGTATAAAATAGTCTACCAACCTACAAGTTCAAGTTAAAGAACAAAGACAGCTTCCGAGATCATCATGATGACTCTGAAATGGGAGAAGGCGGGATATTGGCTGCTGGGACGGCGAAGGAGCGTATGATATCTGGAGAAGATGCTGTAAGTTCACTTCTCTTTCTCTGCCTGCTTAATTTTTGGAGTTCTTCTATAAAACATTGCATATCCAAATCTGTTGAATTGGATTTTCCACCAAACATAGATGAGAGACTAATAGTGGTCATGAATAGTAGATTCAGGTTGATGAGTGAGTGGGTGGGTTAGATTTGTTCGAAGTGCGATTTGGATATGAGCGTCTTCTGCAACCAAGATAGGAAGAAACTGATCCATGGAAGCGATTAGAGTTGTCAAAAGCTGATTAGCGCTGTCAAGAGCTGTCCTGAACTATCTCGAATTGTGAGCGTCTTTGATATGATTGACCAGTAACCTGATCCATTCATGACGTAGTGAACCCGTGACTCGTAATACGATATATCCAGCTAGTGACCTGTCCAACCTGATCATTTGAGAGCTCTAGAAGCAACGATTAGTCTGATTCAAAATTTGAGATGTTGCTGACGAGTTTGGCTCTGCAGGTCTGTTGCATTTGCTTAAACGAGTACGAAGACGAGGAAGAATTGAAGGAGCTACCATGCGGCCATGTGTTCCATGTCGAGTGTGTCGACAAATGGCTGAAGATAAATGCATCATGTCCACTCTGTAAGTATGAGATATGTGAAAGCGGAGCAGAGCAAGATGTGTCATCTCCTCCTATACCGGCCACAATCCAACATTGAGGTGCTACTGAGCCTTGTAATTTTCGAGATCTATGTAAAAAGTTTTTTATCTTTTTTATTGACATTTTTTTACCCCTTTGGGGGGAACATGGGGGACGTTGGAAATAGATAGAAGAAATTAGGTTTTGTAATTTTGGGGTTTGAGCAACATGGATTTTGTTGTGTATCATATTTAAGCTAAACCATGGGAGCCTCAATTAAATTGAACACTTATTGGAATTAAATTATTTGAGTTGTATTAACTTAAGTGGATTTTTTTCATTGATGAATCAATGAACTGAAAAGATTATATTCGATTTCGAATGCCACCCTTGTTTAAGCCAAATCAACGCGTTTGCACTATCATGATTCGAACTAGGTAGGCGTTATGCAAGTTACATTGATCCAACAAACTTCATCATAGAGCTAGCTCTGAGCAACATCATCTCAACTTACTTCTCCTAATCCAAACATCGTAAAGTGATTCCATTACGTTCCATCTATGCCATCTTGCCAAATTAGTGTACTCTACAACATTACTCACCCAAACCTCACGAAAGTTATCCATTTCAACGACTAGTCTTTCATATGAGATATAAAAGAGATATAAGTGGGTCGGCCCATGATCCAAATTTAATGTGTTTTCATGGATAGTACTGAATTAGCTCATGTAAATACACATGACCATGTTTCGGTCCATTTTCACCCCTAATACATGCCATCACTCGCTACCATCCTTTCATTCATAAACCTATTTTCCATAGCTCCATTTGCGATGATTTCACCAAACAAGTATAAAAGTAAACAATGTACTGATCTAGATACTTTTCGAAACTATTTACCAATGGAGTAAAATGCTTCTAGAAGCTAAGCAAATTCGCCCAAAACGACACAATCTAAACGAAACCCAAACTACTAAAACCACAACCCCAAACAAAACCACCCCTACTCTATCTACCGAATATCTGAAAATACACAATTTAGCACCTAGCAAGCAAACTTCGTTGCAAAATTTCCAAGTTGTGAAGCTGAGTTTATACAAAGCTATAAACTCAAAAGAATACCAAATAAATTAACAAAACTGTGAAGAGAAAACAAAGTACAACATAACCTCCATACTGTTGTTGTATAATACCTCGACCTGCTTTTAAAACCTAAAGACAGAGTGACAAAAATAATTTTAAAACCCCCTTCTTTGGTAGCTTCCTATTTAATTGGTTCCAAATTTCATCAAAAGCTCACCACTTCCCCTTTCTTCTGTATCCAGGAGCACTGAGTTGAGTTATGTTATCATATAACAGACCTAAAAGACATCCAGAATTTGCTGTGAAGGGGCATTGCCACTATTTCATCTCCCTAATAAATATGATCACCAATCCCTTTAATCAAGCCGAGCCCCCGTCTTTTCAGACTACGGTCAGCTCCTTGAATGCCTCAAGCTTCCCATTGACATGATGGATCTGGGAGCTCCACCATTTTCAGCAGAGTTTCTTGCTACTTTATTGTACACTGAGTCCGGCATTACGAGCTTAGCTTGCTTCGAATCCGTCGAGTGTGGGAAGTACTCGGCACAGCGTTGTTTCCATCCTGATGAAATAAACAGAATTTAAAACACTTACACCACCTTCAGTACCACTATGACAAATAGACAACCGTGAATAATCAAAGTAGTGCCAACCCATCAAATATCCAATCTTACCTTCCGATGGTGAATGCACAAAGTCGTAAATATTAAAGGTGCAACCAAGACAAACTTAAGCTCACACTTTTATGAACCCTAGGGACAGAAGTGAAAGCAAGGGCTCAAAGGAGTAAGGGGGATGCCAGATTGAACAGCTTACTCTTTGCAGCATCTTCTCAGCAAGAACTGTAACGCATCAACTTGTGAACAGCAATGGAGTCCTTGAGTTTCCATCCATTTACTGCTCCAAGTGCTCCTCCTCTGCCAATAACTGGAAATTACATATAAATTACGGACAAAATGCCAAAAGCAGCATATGAGTACTTACTATTACTACATGAGCTAGCTTGCTAGAGAACCAATACCTCAAACAGTGTTGGGTTAGATGAATCTTCAATAAAACTTAATGGCTTCAGATTTTGCTAGGTTCTAAAACATAGAGCATTTCAGCAAACTGCAGCTCTATGCACCAACGACTCTGCATGAAAATTGGGAGAAAACATCAATCTCCAACTCAGTGAGGAATCAACCAGTTGATAGGGTGTCAACTTTTCAAAGAAGGGGGCATATTTACCTTTATGTTTCTCAAGGAATAACATGTTTGCCCCCAGCAAAGATTTCTCGTGCAAATGACTAATTAATAGAAACGGTGACCCGATTAAATAGATGAAGGTAATAATGAATCACTTCTCAAAGAGGAATAAAGAGAGACCTTAGTGACAAACGCTCAGCTCTAGGACACTCCAGATAAGTTTATCAGCATCTGTGACGGGAGCAGTCCTGGAGTCTACTTTATGGAAAAACTTAATCTGCAGCACAGCCGAACAGAATCAGTATGAATGTGGGGCATGACAAGTATGCCTATATCAAAATAACACTTGCAAACCATACCAAACCAAGAAACTAAAATCCAAGCGATTGATAACACATACCAAACATCGATGAGAATCTGGGTTTTCAGCATCCAACCTCAGCAACTGCTTAAGGCCTACAGAAGTAAAGAAATATACATAAAAAGGCTATATCATTAAAGACTAAGCTGCTACTATAAGTATAAACACAGTCGTACATGCTCTTGACTATCATATAACTAAGTTTCTGACGACCATCATCAGACAAATCAGTCATCAGATCACTACAACACTAACACCTTTATAACCATCCCAAGTCTGCATCACTGTTTGCATCTAAAGATATCAAAATATTGAAGAGTAACCCAGTCACCCAAGTAACAAAAATAGCATAGGTACAGTACCTGAAGAGCACGCAGAAATCTTTTGCTTTCTTATATTTACTTTTAAAGGAAAGTAAGTGAGTTTCCAAAGAGTCGGGAGAGTTCTTCTGAAGCAATTTGAGGTATTTGGTAGCTTCCCCGTATGGGTCTTCAACCTACAAAATTGACTAATCAGATAAGACAGTACTATTCATCCTAATTATTGCCTCCTGGACGTCCTAAGGAAAATTTTATAGGCAACTAAGATCCAAAGACCTATTTGGGGTCAAAATTAACCTGCAACAATTTTTCCCCCTTTGTATCGGATCTACAGGTTTAACATGTTTTTTCCAGACTTAGAGACACCAGTAGCATGGGTTCTTCATTTTTCACCCTCAGCTTCCTAATAAAAAAAAAAACAATTATTACCATATGACAAAATTATATCGGTTAAAAGACCCAAAAAACAGCAGTACCTTCTTAGCTCGGCTTCGGCTTTTCTCTGCTTTTGCCTTTTAAATTTTTTTTTCTGAGAAGGCAGCAATTTGATGTTTCATCATCTTCTTCATTGCTGGACTTATAGGGACAATCATACAACTTCAAAAACACCTGAACCCCAGTAAACACCAGAAAATAAGAGACTGCAATGGAACTTTGAGTGTTCGAAGGGGTAAGACCAACCAAAGCTAGCACTAGAAATGGAAGCATAAAAATACAGCCCCACAGCATTCTCAGCATAGAAATTCGTACAAAAAGGACTCGCGAGGCAAAATATAATCACAACAGAAGAACAGAATTCTCAGCATAGAAATTTCATGAACTTAGGCTTTGTAGCCAAAGGATGAGCGATGTGACCAAAAAAGACTTTTGTTTAAAGGAAAAATTATGCTCGCTTATCCTGATATAAGAGAAAATTGGATACCCAACAAACCTGCTAAATCTTCTCTTTAATAAGGGCCTAAATCAACCTCAAGAGGGAGCCGAGACGGGCATGTCAGATGAAAAACTAACCACATCTTGGTTCAAACGTAGGGGACAACATCAAATGTAAAAAAAGAAATCAGGGACCTGATTCAAAGAATCAGAAGCAATTCCGTGTAACCATTGGATAAAGTAGGGACACAAACAATTCCCAACCAAAAAAAATGCCATAACTAGACATAATTACCATCCATTTTTCTGTTCAAATTGGCTTTTACCTGATAGTCCAGAAGCTGCTTTCTGAAAGTACAAATGTGAATGGAGACGATCTTGAAATTTAAGCATTGGGAACATATGCAGAAGGGTCATCTTCCTTAGGCAATATGAATGGAAATCAAACTGATCCCCTGTAATATCAGTGTAATGCTTCTCCCCGGCCAAAAATTTCTTTAGTGCCAGCCCTAGATCTCCCTGGCGGAAGTAACTTTCACCAGAGGCAAGTTCATACCTCAACACATGAAAATTAACAGTCATTGGGCAGAGATTAAAAAGGCACTTAACAGAAGGAAACCACACAAAAATAGTTAGAAGATGTCACGAGCAGTACTGACATACACATGCACTGCATATCATGAAGGTTGTTAGCTGGTCCCCATCTTGGTGAACAGAACAGCAGTTTTCTCTGCCAGAGTCACCTGAAAAAAAGGATCCACATCAAACACAAATGTGAAAGAAGGTATAAGGTGGGAGCAAAAAATCACCTAGTGCTAGATGGAACCAAATAAGTCAGAAAGTAAAGCGAAACAGACCTGATCTGCCTGCAACATACGCTTGACACATTCACTGTTTATGTACCGATCAGCAAGATCCATACACCTAGCTTCATCTGCCAATGCAGCAGTGCTTGTAAATCCCCACATGTTTCAGATACGGCTCTGCGATCAAGTGGAAAACAGCCAGGGATCAGCCTCTTATCTAAGACAATTTCTAAAGTATAAAAACAGAGAACCATATATGACATGTTAAATTTCTTAGCTGAAGCTTAGGTCACACAAAGAGGAGATGGAAAGAAGTGACAGAAACTATTGTCAACAAGCCTATGAATCAAACCATACAGAACAACTATTTTAGCCAACATAAGCCTCGTCGGAACAAAAGAGAGACCAAAAAATAGAAAGACAGAAGCCTAAGTAATAGAAGGGGGTTTACAAACTGACCAAATACAAATCAATCACTGTCGGAGTGAGTGCTATAGCTCCTCGATCTTGGTAAGAGCAACATCAATTGTCCCCTTCTGTCATAATGCTGCATGGTGGAAGACCAATGGCCAGGCCAGACACATTAGAATCTTTAGAATCATATCATTACAGATGACTGAATACCAAAAGGGAAACCATCGGTGAAAAGGAAACAAACCTGGGCCAAGTAAAACAATGTCCACACGAGTGTTGAAGGGGTCTTTGTCCACTCTGCACTTGAAATTCACATAAAGAGACAAGCATATACAACACCATTCTAGTTTCTTTCAAAAAAGTTAATAAGCTCAAGGACGCAAGAATCAAAGACTCGGTGAGATGCTCTAGCCAACCATAGCCTAAAACCGATACACACAACGTTTTGATCAACATAAACAGTCATGACCTAGATATCAGAGGAACTTTGATAATATGTTTAGTCAAATCAGTTGGCCGTATTCTTCCCTTTTTTAAAAATGTTCTTCTCGCCCCAGTCTTTTCCAGAGACCAAAACCCGAGAAAGTTAAAAACATAGAAACACAGAGGAATTCAAATTAAAAGCAAATAAGAAAGATTGAAAACCAAACATGAATATTCAGCATTCATGATCAAGGAATTGATTTGTTAATTAAAAGATTTAAAACATTACCTTCCAGGGGAAGTCCCATTGGCTTATTGAAGCTCCCCAAATCAAGAAAGTTGCTCTAGTACCTCAGCCTACAAAAGGTGATCAGATTGAAAACAATGTTGGTTTGGACCCCAAATTTCCCCAAAAAATATCCTGTTTTCAAGGAAAGCACAAAGCCAAGACGTAAAAAGAAAAAAATACAAAATTTAAAAAAAATGGGAAGGGTAACTTGCCAGGATGGTCTACAAAGGAGACAGTCGAGAATAATGAAGGAACTCCAGAAAGCCCCCAAGATCAAAATGTAATTGATATGAATTTTTTAAGTTTTTAAGCATACTGAAAAAAATTAAAGAATACCTTTTGAGGGGAGGGGTCTTTTATACTTATCCGCAGCTTCACGAAAATTTTTCCCCTTGTAGAAATCAAGTGGGATTCTCTAAAAAACAAAAGTAAGACAGAATTAAAAAACAGAACTCATAATAATTAATCACATATCCTTCCATATGTGCATGGTTTTTAAAAACCGTACCAAAGCCAGTGAGGCTTAACCGGGGGTGGGTTTCTGTTATATTTTTATTAAAACCCTAGTTAAACCTGGTTGATCCATGAACAAGCATCGATTCTACCGTACCAGCTGATACCAAATCTTTGGGGGGGAACCCAAACAAACCAATCCCGGGTTTTCAAAACGATGCATATGTGTGACAATAAAATGAAACGCATTAAACCCCCCAAAAAAACCTGAATAAACCCCGCAAATTCAAGCCCAAAATAAAAATTTTTCCCACTATATATTAAACAAATAAATGCAATTAGTTCACAAAATCAAGGTATGCCACCACCTTAAAAAGCTGTGACCATGGTAATCCCGACTAATGATTGTTAAAAGCTCCCGTGATCCAATATCTTCCGAAGAGTAATGCGTTTGCAGAACATAGTCCAGCACACTTTTGTAGACCTTCATAATATCTGAAAAAGTAGAAACAAACAAATTCATTTCTTTGTCCCGAATTTAAAAAATATAATGACCCTTTTCATGGCATATGAGTTCTCTGTCCCCCATGAGGCAAGACTACAATGATCATCATTATGGCATTATTGTGTACAGATGCAGGAGAGTAGATCCCTACAGAAAAGTCTTTTTCTAAGCCCTACATCAATTTTTGAAAACCAAAAAAATAAATGAAAAAGAGATCAGAAAATGAAATTTTTTAACATCATGTAACACGCATCTTCACCAGGATCAGATGTCCCCGAAGGCCCCCCCCCCCCCCCCCCCAAAAGATAATTTTAAAGACAAAAAACCCCACAAGAAAGCTACCAATTAATACTGTAAAAAAGTAGACAAAAATTCCCCCCCCAAACCCCCCAAAAAGGTAGCAGCAAGTTTGGGAAACACCAGGAAACAAAGGGAACCCCTGGGTAAGCTTTCGTCAAAAAAAAGGGATGAAGTTTCCAAACTGAAAATGGAAGAATTAATACATACAAAAGGGGGGCCCAGTAAATTCGATTCTTATTTCTAGCAAAATATCGGGAGTTTTTTATATGTAGACTACAAAAGGGGTTATTGGGAATTTCACGTATGATTGAGAGTACTAGACTAGAATCAAAGGAGGTATTTAAACATTTAATTAATTTGATTGAAAGGTTTAACCCAGATCCCTGTATTATCAGGATTCATCGTGAGTAGTGTTTAACTGCTAGCACCTTTCTTCAAGGCGCCCACCTTACTAGTGGAAACCCATTTGTTCCTTGTATGAAAATTTTTAAATTAACCTGTTTTTAAAACCCCCCCCGACTTTGTTAGTTCCTCCCAATTTTCTATCCATGATTTAAAAAAACCTTTGCATTGAAGACTTACAATTTTTGATGCTTTATGCAACCCTCCAAGCTCCCCCCTTAGAGCCACATTCTTTTAAAAAAGATACCTACAGGAAAATCCAAAACTTGATCAGTACCCTGCCGTCTAATCACGCCAATTTCTAGGAAAAAAACAATGCTAATTTAAACCCAAACCCCCCACATTGCCGAAAAAACAAAAATCAAAAAATGCGGGAAATAGAAGGGACTAAGTCCTATTGACATGAAGATCTAATAGTGAAGTTTCAGAACCTTACCATAAATTTTGGATTTTTAGAAAACCCCAGAAACCCCTATTGAAAAAATTTAAACCAGGAAACCCAATGTCAGACTCATCTTGCTCGCCAAACAAAAAAAATAGATAAACAATCCTCTCTCAACAATCCAAATAATAACATTTAGCTTTCATTCTCAAAAGCTGCAGATATACGATATTTTTTGTTTAGCATCTCACTGTACCCAAAGTATCCCATGTTCCCCACGGTCAATTTTTGGAGGAACATCCTCAATGCCTCCCTATGCTTTCCAGAATATCATGCTTTTGATGCACTGGTTTGGGAAATTAAGACTTTCAGTGGAAAGTAAAGGGGAAACATTTTCCAAATTCAGAGAACAAAAATCTAACGCAGAGGGAGCAAAAACCTAAGCTTTTCTTACTGAATTAGCCCAAAAGGGGCTGTTCAACAATGACATTACCAATTAATTTCTCTGATCCTTAACATACGAAGGTATGTGAACGGTTATCTCTCAAGAAACAAATTCCCAAAGGATTCCAGGTCAAAACCCCCCTGAATTTAAATGGGGACAACCCCAAACCCCCCAAAATTTATCCATGATTTGGGTTCAGGGCATTTGTTGCCTATGGGCAAACCCCCCCAAATCCGCATTTGTCCGCAAGAAACAGAGAAGGCACTTGACAGCAGTTTCAAATAGAAATTAGTGCTCATGCAAACCATAAACACAAAAAACACAGAAGGAACCCGGAAATTGTGTGCAAATAAGATCCAAATGTGTAGAAAAAGCCGGTGCAATGGCAAGCTAATAGACTAGAGGACATCATGCTGTAAAAAAACATCCCCATGAAATTTATTTTGGGTGAAAAACCTTTGGAAGGAGGGGCTTTCTTTTCCAATAAAAAAAGGAGAAATATATTTCTACAAAACCAACAGCAAGTATGTAAAAAACATTAATGACCCTGGCTCCAGGGGAAACCCCCGGTCACAAAATTGGAGTGAGTACTTTCCAATGGAAAAAGGGAAAACACCAAAAAGGAGACAACACCTTAACACCTTCAAAGCAATATTTTTAAAGGCAAAGGGCCATGTTGAACCTAACTTAAACCGCTCTCTTTCCTTATCAAACAGCCCTTTCGTTTTCCAATTAAGGACAAAGACCCCGATGGGGTGCTTATAGGTTGAGGTTTTCCACGTGTATTGTGTGGCAAAACTTTTAAGATACCCAACCAAATGACCCCTCAGTTACAGCTGCTTTCTATACTTTAAATATGTTTTGCCACACAATCCCACGAAACAAGGGCCCGACCCCCCCAGCCCGTATCGTCCCATCTTCCACAAAACCCAAGGGACTGAAAAACAGATGATTGGCAGTTAAGCCATCCCTGAAACCCGGGGAAATCAGAAAGTATTTCAATGTTCCCCCGGGAATTCTATTCTCAGTCCCTTTCCGGAAGATTTGATGCTCTCTGTACCCTTCAGACCGAAAAGGAGCCCCATAACCATGCCAGCACCATGACTTTAAGGTCATTCTCCCTGAAACAAGAAACCTGTGATTTTGGAAAAAGAAAAACCCGGGCCCCACTCCTCTGCCCAAGTAAAGATAGTATCTAACCCTTCACCACCAACGGACAAGTTCATCCTTCGGTTTACGTCCATCCCAATTTATGCCCAAACCCTTCCCATTGACAGGTTTCTGATCAATGAAAAAAACAGGTTAGGAAAAGTATTCTGTAAAAAGGGCCAAAGTTCCTAATGATAAAAATATTCAGACGTTTTGTAAAATGTAATCCAGAAAACCCGTCAGTATGACATTCTTAAGAAGGTAGATAAGGGAAGATCCCCCACCCTGCTAAAATATCTAAAGTGACTAGGCTCGTTCTCAGAAATTACATCAGAAAAAAAAAACAGAAAATATAATCTCATGAGTTTTTTTTTCAGCCCATCGATGTGTTTTAGAAAAATGAGAAGTTAAATCAAGGTTTCGACTTTTAAAAGTTGCCCTTAAAACAGAAAAAAATACTGAGAAAATATCTGGGAGGGGTTAAATTTTGGGTTTTCCCCCAGGGAGCTTAAAGGCCCTACTTTTTTAACAGAAATTAAGAAAATTAGAAGTTCTATTTTGGTATCGCAATAAAATTACTCTTGACGTCCGTTTTAAACCCAGTAACATTGCCCAAGTTCATTTTTTCCAATGCATAATTGATTGAAAGTTAATATCTCATTTAAAAGTGCCCAAAAAAGGATCAAGCTTTTGGGAAAAAACCTGAAGGGATATGGGGAAAATTTAGAAATAAGCCCCCATCTGCTAAAAAACACCCAGAACTTACCCCCATGGTCGGGGATTTTTTCCCGTATGCATCTGCGGTTTTTAAAAAACCCTTCTTTACTTTTTTGTTTCAAATGATTCTGCCAAAATTTGCCCCGAAAAAACAAAAAAGGTTGACAAAGAATCGGGTTAAATACCCGGATAAAGAAATCATTTTTAGGGAGTAATATCCACTACCAAACAGAAACCCAAAGAAAAAACCGCATACAGATGAGATTTTAAAAGTACGCAAACCACACTGTCATTACAAGGGTCATCAAGATACAGTTTTGAAAAAACCAACATGCACAAAACTGTAAAAACATATTTCAAATCCCAACCCTATTTTGGGCTTTCTGATTCCGTCCGGGCCCTATATATACAAAAACCCTGTAGACAAGCAATTCTCAACTTATATGAAACCCTAAACTTGTAATGCCCGCTCTGTTCAAACGTTCAACCCACACTGCCAAACCCTTACCAGATCATTGAAAATGACCCGTTAAAGAGCCAGTCTAAATTCTGAATGGCCAATCGTAATCCCAATGTAATAAGCAGGTTCTCTAACGGAATCCTGCAATGGCACATGTGTTTCATCTGCTGGTCATCGTTTTTTTCAAAATGAAGCACAAACCCCTAACTAAAACTTACCGGTCGACTGCAAAACCAAAACCGTTGGAACAATCACGAAGCTGGAAAAAACGGAAAAGCACCCCCAAACCAATACTCATCTAAGAGTATAATTTAGACAGAAGAGAGCGGCGGAAAGGGGAAAAAGGACTTACCCAGATGAGCTTGAAGAGGTTGGCCTCTTTGGGAGGCAAAGAAGCCCCCATTGCTGTATCAGAGAAAGGGAAAATAGGAGTGTTAAAGGGAAAAGAGTGAGATGCGAGGTCGCCGGGTCACTAGAAGGGTGTTAGATGCGAGGAATCGGAAGGAGAACGACGGGAGCCCGGGGGCCCAAAACAGGAACAGGGTTTCTCTGCTGCTGCCCCAAACCCTTTTTCCTTCGCAAACCACTGAAACCCCTAGTAACTCCCACCGTTAGTCTTCTTTTAAATTCGCTTGTTTTAAACCTTTTATTCCTTCGCCCGTAAAAAATCTAAACACGACTTTGTTTTCAAATTCGGGGTCAACGACTTAAAGAGTACCTTAAGTTTCGAAAATAACGCGCCCGTCCGCATGTATAAAATCCTTCAAAATAGTCCCCTCGTCAAAATTTCCCTCCAACTTCCATCCAATTTTATCCATCCCCTCCAAGCGATTTGGAGTGGGGTCACCCCCTCAGTACGCAAAATAATTAATATATACTAAAAAAAAAGTAAAACCCAAAAAAAAAAAAATGAAATAAAAATCTCTCTCCCATACTTTTCCGATCCCCCGAAGTGAAGCTTTCTTCACCGATATCTTCAACCCGGCCCTCCGCCGCGAGTCCTCCCCTGTTTCCGCGACTTTGATTCGAATCCCCCAAAAACAGTACACTCCGTTCCGTTTTATATACTACAACCCAAAGGTTTTTAGTTTCCCCTTTTGGGCAGCCTTGGATTTTGTACACTTGATTATTCCATTTAAACCCAAAAATTCCTCCATCTCCAATGCTATGAAGGACCCATTAGTTTCCTTCCCCACCACACAAATCCTATCATTTATGAACAGACCCCTTTTGAATTCCTCCATCTCAGTGGAATTGCAGGTCATGGAGTAGCTAGGGCTATAAGAAAAGGCATGAGAGAAAGAGCATGATAGTGAGTTGGAGCAGTGAAGTCGTTACTGCAAGTTGTCTGCGTGTTGTTGTTAGAAGGGTATGGACAGAGAAGTCAAAGCTACAGGCTTATGAATGTTGACCCGTTTTTGGAGCGAGAAGGAGACGTCTAGGAGAGCTAGGAAGATGTTCACACTCCCTCCCCCCGTCAAGCTTGGGCTTCTTGTCTTCTAGTTTCAATTTCTGCATCGCCGGAGTTGGGTTAGCATAGCTCTCTTCAATCTGCAGAATTTGGAAATCGAGGCTAACGAACCTCTCAAGAACAGCAGAGGTACTAACAAACCGCCCAAATCTGCATCAAATTCAGCGATTGTGATAACCCAAATCCAATCAAAATTCCCAGAAAACCCAGATTGAAAATTCCCTCGTCCCGTCGTTCTCCGGCGAGATTCACTTCATTGCAACCTCGCCAGAGGGAAGAACTCCCTTGTACACCGGATCGGTCCGTCCCTGCCTAGAACACGGTCACGCTAATCAGCAGACGGTTGCCTCCCTGGCTCTTCTTCCTTTGTGGAGCACATTGTCAACTGGGCAACGGTTGGGGATTCGAATTCGGAAACAGAGAGAAACCCTAATTAGATTCAGGGGTGACTGATTGGGATTGGATTTCCACCATTCACGATGACCGACGAGGAGATTAGTTTTCAATTTGTTTTTATTTTTTTTAATATTTTATTATTATTTATGCTGACTGGGTTGGTTGAGTCATCTTCCACATCAGCATTGGATGGAAATTGGATGGAAGTTGGACGGAATTTGACGACGGGACCATTTTGAAGGATTTTATACATGTATGACCGGCACATTATTTTTCGAAACTAAGGTACTCTTTAAGTCGATGACCCTTCAATATTCAGTATCCTACCATCGTTCTACCGGTTCAACCATAATCGATTATCTAGAGGTCAATTCGGTATAATTACATTTCAACTCTTTATGTTTATAAAGGGTTTTAATTAAGTGCGTACCATACTGTCACACTGTATAATCTTCAATACGGTTATACAAACAAGTAATGAAAAGTATATTGTACAAGTTGGTTTAACTAATTGGACGACATAGCGTTCATGTAACTACTTTGGCATGATGAAATCGTGTTAATGTCATCATATAGGTTGGTATCCACTGGTGAAATTACCCTACATCTATAGTACCCTACTGAAAATGTTAATGGTTGCTTGAACAATAGTAAAATTTTCATAGACATTTTAGTTGGAAAAAACTAAAATTCATTGATTCTAACTATTGAAAGGCTCAGTTTTCTTCTATTTTTTCTTGTTTTTCAACATCACTTTATTCCAAGAGATTCATATTATATGCACTCGAGAGATTTCAGTATTTATATTAGAATTAAGGGTAAATATACCAAAAAGTCTAAACTTTGGCAATATATAATGAAAAGCTCTAAGTCTTAAAAACCTCAAATCTATCCCGTATTTAAAACACCATTAGTCCTTGTTTGTAAAGTTTTAAACATTTTGGGAACCAAGTTGCTAACGGAATTAATTTTTAAGTTTTTGTCTTCTAAAATTAGTAACTCAAGTTTCCGAAATGCATTTTGGACCCTACTCAATTTCATTCCCTTACAAAGTCGTCCCAAACCCTTCCAACTCCCACCCTCTTCGGCTTCTCCTCACCGCCGAAGTTTTTTCTCATCTCCGATCGAATCCGACTCCAACCCTGCCGCCCCCCTTCATCGTCGCTCCCCCGTCGCCGCTTATTTCCTTCAGAAGTTTCCCCAGTTTCACGCTCTTCTTCGTAGCAAACTCCTTCAGTACATCTTGTCCCAAAAAATTAAAAAACAACAAAGTTCAAATTCACTTTGAACAGAGCAAAATCAAAACAAAATCGAAATCACACCCTTGAGCTGATGAAGGCGGTAGACTTGTCACGCTCTTCTTCGTTGCAAACTCCTTCAGTACATCTTTGTCCCAAAAAATTAAAAACAACAAAGTCAAATTCACTTTGAACAGAGCAAAATCAAAACAATATCGACTGAAACGGTTGGGGATTCGAATCGGAAACAGAGAGAAACCTAATTAGATTCAGGGGTGACTGATTGGGATTTGGATTTCCACCATTCACGATGACCGACGAGGAGATTAGTTTCAATTTGTTTTTATTTTTTTAATATTTATTATTATTTATGCTGACTGGTTGGTTGAGTCATCTTCCACATCAGCATTGGATGGAAAAATTGGATGGAAGTTGGACGGAATTTGACGACGGGACCAATTTTGAATGATTTTATACTGTATGACCGGCAATTATTTCGAAACTTAAGGTACTCTTTAAGTCGATGACCCTTTCAATATTCAGTATCCTACCATCGGTTCTACCCGTTCAACCATAATCGATTATCTAGAGTCAAAATTTGGTATAAATACATTTCAATCTTTATGGGTTATAAATGTTTTAATTAAGTGCGTACCATACTGTCAACTGTATAATCTTCGATACGGTTATACAAACAAGTAATGAAAAGTATATTGTACACGTTGGTTTAACTAATTGGACGACATAGCGTTCATGTAACTATTTGGCATGATGAAATCGTGTTAATGTCCTCATTTAGGTTGGTATCCACTGGTGAAATTTACCCTACATCTATAGTACCTACTGATAAAATGTTAACGTTTGCTTGAACAATAGTAATAATTTTCATTGACATTTTAGTTGGAAGAAATAAAATTCATTGATTCTAAAAAAAATTTAAAGGCCTCAGTTTCTTTATTTTTTCTTGTTTTTTCAACATCACTCTTATTCAAGAATTCATATTTTATGCACCCGAGAGATTTCGGTATTTTATATTAGATTAGGGTTTAAAAATTACCAAAAAAAAAATTTTAACTTTGGCAATATATAATGAAAAAGCTCAAAGTCTTAAAACCTCAAATTATCCCGTACTTAACACCATTAGTCCTTGTTTGTAAAGTTTTAAACATTTTGAAACCCCCTTTCTAACGGAATTAATTTTTAAGTTTTTGTCTTCTAAAATTGTAACTCAAGTTTTCGAAATTGCATTTGGCCCTATCAATTTCATTCCCCTTTCAAAGTCGTCCCAAACCCTTCCAACTCCCCACCCTCTTCGGCTTCTCCTCCACCGCCGAAGTTTTTTTCATTTTCCGATGAAACCGACTCCAACCTGCCCCGCCTTCATCGTGCTCCCACCGTCGCCCCTTATTTCCCCTTCAGAAA
>CM068296.1:82814917-82834026 GCA_034768395.1 Linum lewisii
CTCAGGAGTTCTAAAGATTCTTCAGGATTAGGTCTACTCGAAGTAAGATGTCTTCTTCTCCAGTTTTCTTTTCCCTTGTATCTTTGATTTCTTCTTTTGCTATGTCGAGTTAAACTCTTTAGGGTTGTTTAGATTAGATGAAGCGTTAGCCAGAATTTTGTATGGATGATTTCGGGTTTCTAACCTGTTTATGTTAATCGATGTTCTTTCAGACTTAGATGCGATTTCTCCTAAACCCTAATTTAAGCTTTTTGATTCTGGCAACCTGATCAATTGTTAGTTTCTGAGTTTATCTTGATTTGCGGATCTGACCATGAACGCATTTCATTCTAGAGTTTAGGAGGTCGTTAGGTTCCCCAATATCTTGACCATAGGATTGGAAGAACCTAATCTCTTTGCATGAATTTGTGGCATTTCACTGTTCTTGTTCGTTCTTGATTTCTTGCAAGTTAGCTTGACCATAGGAACTTGTAGGTTTGATAGAATAGAATCTCTACGGCCTAACCATGGAGTAGAGATTACAAAAGGAATTGCCGAGTCATCTAGTCTGTTGAATTTCTTCGATTGCATAGTTTCATCCATCTTAACAGAACTAGCGTGGATTCGAGTCTGAACAACCGCCTTAGTCTATCTTTGAAACCCCAACTTGTTTAATTGCTTATTTGTTTCATTTGCATGCTTAGTTTAATTAGTTCAAACCCTTTCACAAAACCAAACGACAAAAACCCGAATAGCTTATTCCACATTCGTTGAGTAATAGAAACAGAAAGACCCTTGGGAAATAACGATCTCGCTAGAGCGATCTAGTGAGTAAAACTAGTGTGCATTAATTTGCGCACCACACATTGATGTACGATATCTAGAGTTTAGGAGTCGTTAGGTTCCCCAATATCTTGACCATAGGATTGGAAGAACCTAATCTCTTTGCATGAATTTGTGGCATTTCACTGTTCTTGTTCGTTCTTGATTTCTTGCAAGTTAGCTTGACCATAGGAACTTGTAGGTTTGATAGAATAGAATCTCTACGGCCTAACCATGGAGTAGAGATTACAAAAGGAATTGCCGAGTCATCTAGTCTGTTGAATTTCTTCGATTGCATAGTTTCATCCATCTTAACAGAACTAGCGTGGATTCGAGTATGAACAACCGCCTTAGTCTATCTTTGAAACCCCAACTTGTTTAATTGCTTATTTGTTTCATTTGCATGCTTAGTTTAATTAGTTCAAACCCTTTCACAAAACCAAACGACAAAAACCCGAATAGCTTATTCCACATTCGTTGAGTAATAGAAACAGAAAGACCCTTGGGAAATAACGATCTCGCTAGAGCGATCTAGTGAGTAAAACTAGTGTGCATTAATTTGCGCACCACACATTGATGTACGATATCACAAGATTAGAGAGTTGATTAATGCTGGTGAGATCCAGGTGTTGAAGGTGCACACATCAGAAAATGCAGCAGACATGTTAACAAAGGCACTACCATCGGAGAAGTTCAAACATTGTTTGGACTTACTCCAAGTTACAAACTAGTAGTGCTGAGCTCGAGGTGGAGGCTTAGGAGGTCTAACAAGTACTCAATGGGGTGATTAGTCGCCAAGGTGGAGTTTGTTAGAAAATAGAAGTTTCCTAGTCCAAATAGGATAGGTTTATGTCTCCTAATCCAAAAGAGATAGGTTTTTTTTGTAGAGGGAGAAATACTAATCCTAGTTGGAATAGTATTCCTAGTAGTTTAGGATAGCCTTGTAATCCTATAAATAAGCACCCCCTCCTTTGTACAAAACACACCAAACACAATAGCCTCAAATAATAAGAGCTCAGCATCCCCGTGGAGTAGATCAATTTTGATCGAACCACGTAAATATCGTGTCTTGTCTCGATTACTAGTTTTTACCATTCTACTTCTTTCTACTCTTCTCCAAGGCGGTATCTAAACCCGAAGTTGCTTCCGCGTTTTACAACAAATTGGCGCCATGTAATCCTTGGTTCATCAAATTGCGCCGTTGCGGGGACCTTCTTTTGATTGTTTGAAAGAAGAACTGGCAATTTATTCTTCTACTTTCCATCTTTCACTTTTCCACCCACTTTGATTTTACACTGGTTTTTGTTTGTTTTTGTTATTTGTAGGTTTGTCACAAGTGTATGCATCGCCGCCCTTGGACTCGCTCTCAAACCGACAAGGCTAAGAGTATAGAGAGACCAAGCAGTTCTGCTCCACCTCGACAATCACAGATTCCAAGGAGAGGCAGAACCAATCCACCTCCACCCGTCACTCCGATTAAGATTGAGGAACTGAAGGATAGTCCCTCATCTTCACTGCTTACCGTCATCTACATCCGTTTCATACACCGAGTCACTTTCACCTCCTCCATCTCCTACCATGACTGATCAACTACCACCACCACCACCACCAGGCGGAAATCCACCACCACCGCCGCCTGCACAGAAAAGTCTAGCCGATTACAACAAGCCGAGCGCGACTAGCGTTCGATCTGCCATTGCCGTACCGCGCATTGAAGGAGATCCTGACTATGAGATCAAGATTCCATTCTTGACTATGATCTCTAGGGATCTACAGTTCGAAGGCAGACCCCTAGACAATCCGTGCACTCATCTTGCGGATTTCCTTGATCTCTGCAGCACTTTTAAGAACGGAAACCTCGACAAGAACACTTTTTGCTTGAGAGCTTTCCCGTTCTCTCTAAAAGGCGCCGCTAAGAGGTGGCTTACTGGCAACCACCTGGATATTACACTAATTGGGATACTCTGGCTCAGGACTTCGTTGAAGAATACTTTCCTCCTGCCAGAACAACAGCCATCAAGGACAGCATTGCCAGATTCTCCCAGAAAGAAGGAGAAAGCTTATATGATACTTGGAATCGATTCCAAGAACTCCTCTACAACTGCCCTCATCATGGATTCGAGCAGAGGCAGTTAGCTGAAATCTTTGCTCGAGGTCTTCGAGAAGAATCTGCCAAGTGGGTCAATTCCCTAGATGAAGGGGATTGCACTACGCTCACACCTGAAGCTGCTCTTCTTCACTTCGCAAACTGTGCTTCCAAGTCAAGGAACTGGGAACGACAATCAGAAGGATCAAGGGGCAAGCTCGATCTCGAAGCAGCTATCAAGGCCGAAGTAGAGAAGCATTTGAAGAAGTCTACCACACCAGTCAAACCGCCGGCAGCTTCTGTCTATGTTGTCGATTGCGAGTGGTGTGGAGCTTGCGCACATAACGGAGGCCGATGCCAGAATTTTGGTAAGACAGAAGTCTGGTCTGCGAAGAGGTAAATTTCGTTCAACAAGGCTTCGTTAATAATCAGAATGGTTATGCTGGCTACCGCAACTTCAGGCAGCAAGGGAACTATCAAGACAGACCTCCCTACAATGTTGTCGCCAACCATAACCAGAACCAGAATAACCGCCCGGCTGGTCCAGCTCAGGATCAGAAGCCTAACCATCCACCGGCAGGTGTCTACCAGCCGCCGCATCGCAATCCGGGTAACTATGGAACTGCTCCTGGCAATCGCCAGAACCAATATTTGAATAACACCTATCCAGGGCAGCAGTACCAGAAGGAAAACAATGTCAGTGACCTGGACAAGAAGCTTAGTCAGATCATCACCAGACTCGACGATCATGACAGTCAGTTTAAAGCTCAAGCTCTTCTCAATCAAGAACAGATAGCAGTCGGTCAAAGAATTAAGCAAGCTGTGAACAACATCTCGAGCATGCTAGCATCTGGTCGACCATTTGGCCAACTTCCGAGCCAGACATAGCCGAATCCGAGAAAGGAGCAAGCTAAGATGGTATCTGTTAGAAAATTTCCAAGCTTATCTGCTAATGCTTGTGCTGTTTTACGCAGGATCGCTGAAACTCCGGGGAAGAAGGAAGCACTACAAGTGGCGCCTAAGGAGGATGATCCTCCTCTTGCACCGTACATCGTGAAGCCTCCCTTTCCAAAAGCATTGCTGCCGAATGCAAGGATCGAGACTGGCATGAAGGGGAATAAAGAAGGATATCCTGATGCTCGTATCAAGAAACCGTCCTCTCCATATCCAGCTAAGTGTTCTGATCCTGGTTCTTTCACTCTACCTCTTGTCATTAATGATGTTGAGATAGAACGTTGTTTGGTTGATCTTGGCGCGTCTGTTAATGTTATGCTTGTGAGTCTATATGAAAAATTGAACCTAGGAGAACTTGAACCGCCTAGTATGCAACTTATCTTTGCTGATAGATCACTTAAAACTCCTAGGGGAGAAATCAAAGACGTTGTTACTAAATGTGGTCCTTTCACGTTCTTAGCTGACTTTGTTATCATTGACACTAGTACGGATGATTCTACCATTCTCATAGGACGACCTTTCATGCTACTACTGGAATGCAAATTAACGTTCCGAATGGTTCTTTAACTTTGAGAGTTGGTAAAGAAACTGTCACGTTCCGCCTTAAAGACGGAATGAAATATAATCCTAAGAATGAAGAATTTCATTGTTTAGCTGTTGAAACTGTGGAGTTGACTCCGGTCAACTCCGTTACTGATGTCTCTTCTAGTGTGCCTAGATCAATTGCTGTTGCAGGTGCTGGACAGATTACCAAGCAGAAACCGAAATCTGTTCTTCAGACTCCAAAGAAGAAGGAACTGAAAGCCTCTTCTAAGCCACCGAGCACAAAACCTAGCAGACCTCGGGGAAAGAACAAGAAGACGAAGACTCACATGGTCTGGAGACCAGTTGTGCCGCCACCGTCTACCGAGCCAGCTGCACCACCAATTCGTTCCAAGCTACCGGCGCTGGAACAAGTATGGAAGGAGAAGCCAAAAGCATCTCCTAAGGAAATACTGACGATCACCGATCCTGGTGATATTAAGCCGGAGGTTAAGGAAAAGAAGGAGCCGATCGTTCTCATTCTATCCACTGTCTTCCTTGTACAAGATGATCCTTTGACAGAACTGTTCGGACCATTCAAAATCACTGACCACCTTCCCGACGGACGTACCAAGCTCTTGCACGCGAACGGGAAGAAATTCATGCTCACCGGAGAAGCCCCGAAGCTCTACTTTATGAACTCCGATGCTAGCATTAAGGAGAATCTGAGTTGGGATGTCTCCTAATACCGTCCAGGTATCGTCCAGCTCAAGGACGTTAATAAAAGAGCGCTTCGTGGGAGGCAACCCACGGCTGGAGTCCGTTTTTTATTTGTGTCAACCTTAGTGTTTTAGAGTCAGTTCGGGGGAGCCTAAAAGTGTCATTTTGTTTGATTTCATATTTTTCGTGTGTAGTCTGTGTGTCACAGTGTCAGTTGCAAGTCGTTTGAGGTCTTTCCGATTTTTGTGGATTTAACTGTGATTTTCTGAAGTTTGCCGGGATTGCGAAAATATTTTCAATCGTAGAGTTCAATATTTTTGGCGAAAATAGCCCATATTCTCGGCGAAAATTCTCTTTGAAATCCCAGAGAGTTTTTCAAACGTTCTGTTTCACATTTTCGGCGAAAATTTCTTAATGTTTTCGGCGAGAATTTCTTTTGAAAACCGGCAGTACTTTTTAACTATAATTTTTGGCGTAAATTTCTTCCTATTTTCGCCGAAAATCTCTTTGAAAATCAACCACTATTCACTTTAAAATCCGGATTTCAGCCTCTCTTTCCTCACTTCTTATTTTCGAACCAAACCCAAAACTCCCTCTGTTTTCACTCAAACCCCGCCGACGCCACCTTCCATCGCCGCCGCCGCCGCCATCGCCGACCGTCGCCGCTCCCTTCCCTCCTCTTTCCGATCAATCCAAGCCCTAGAACAGTCGAATCGGAGCTCTACAGCTCTAGTTCACCCAAACCCTAGAATTTTTATTTTTCACCGATTTCTCCCAATCCATTCACTTTTAGCATCCATGGCTACAAGGTAAGTTGTAGAACTTTTCATTACGAATATTTTGACATATTGGATGCTGAATTTCGTCGGGGTTGACTTTCGTTGACTTTTCGGTTTGCCTCGATTTGCGTGACGACTTATTTCGTGTGAACTAGGTTAGCTGAACTTGTTGAGCTGTTCTAGCATGCTTAGGGAGTATCGTGCTTAATTGTTATATCGTTTGATCATGTGTTGCTATGCCTAAGTCCTATTCCTTGTGAGGTTGACTTTTGAGAAATGTCGGTTTGACCATGAACTGTTTTTTATCATTTGGCTGCCTTATGTGCTCATACTCGTTCCGATTATTGTGTTTGCCATCTGAGATCATATTATACTGTCATTTCCCGCTTTGTGATAGTCCTGCCATGATTAGGGTTCAATGTTCTATAATGTTGACTTTTTGAAATGTCGGTTTGACTTCTGAACTCTGATTGTGCTAATCCGTTTAGGCTATTCCTGGCATGTATTTTATTGTTTATGATTACCGGTTAATCTGCCTTGCTTACCCCCACTCGGTTTTCCTCATTTCTTTGTGAAATTGAGTTTTTTTTACTAAGTGTGGGGTATGGTTTTAGTTTTACTAATCAGGGTCTGTTTTCTTGTTTAGGAACACCACTTTTGAGCGCAGGACCAAGGCACGACTTGATGGTGCCTCGAGCTCCGGAGCCCCCGCTCCCGTCACACCGCCGTTCAGGGCCCTCCACCAGCTTTCCCTGACCGTGCTGGGTACCACCGCACCGTTGCTCGCCTACCCCAGCTCTACTTTGCACGCTACCAGCGGTTTGAGCACACCCGTGGAGCTGATGTTCGCCCTCTTTCCATGGAGTCGCTCTCAGAGCACGATGATGACTGGTACCGGAACGTGCTCGATGCACTGACCCATTCCGGCTTGCTGGATCTGACCACGCTCACCGCCGACTTCCCAGACATCGCTCTCCAGGAGTTTTGGGCGACATTCGAGCTGGACGAGCACAAGAGGAGGCAGCACATGAAGGTTGTTACCTTCTATCTAGGCGGGGTGCACAGGGAGCTCACATATGATGAGTTTGCAGCTCATCTAGGCATCCCCTACGAGCATTACCACGGTCATCACCTCGGCTGGGACGACGACGACGACGAGGAGTACCATGCGCTCTGGAGCCACATGACTAGAGTGCCCGGTGATCGCCTCGGGGACCATAACTCAGTTAAGTCGATCTCCCACCATTTCTTTCGATACATTCATATGGTTTGGCGTAGATCGCTTTTATATGCTCCAGAGAAGGACCGCCACCATATCAGCAAGGACGAGCTTCTTCTTTTTCGCGCCATCCGGGAGAGATATCCTCTTCATCTCGGATGGGTACTTGCTTGCCTACTCCGCAAGAAGACTCAGAGATCAGGCCGCCCCCGCTCACTCCTGTGAGGCAACTTTGTGGGCCGACTCATCATCTCTTTCGGCCTCAGCCAAGAATATGGCCCGAACATCCCACGCCGCAGAGTACGTGCCGTTGGAGGAGATTTGGCGGTCGAGTACAACCTCGATCTGGACATCAGTCCCCTGGTGCTAGCAGATCCTCCTCTCGAAGACGAGGACGAGTCGGAGGACGAAGATGATTCTGAGCAGGAGCAGCCCCAGCCGCAGCCAGAGTTTCATGACCATATACTCTCGCCACATCATCAGGCAGGGTATGCACACCAGCAGCCGCCGCACATTCCAGACCCATACCAGGCGCCTCACCCTCAGCCTCGACCGCACCCCGCGGACATTGGTGAGCTGTATGAGCGACTGCAGGAGTGGCGCATCACCGACAACGCCACTCAAGAGGCGAGATGGACTACTATGCAGCAGCATATGCACCGCGCTGATAGGCGGTATGAGGCACAGATGGAGTGGCAACGTCAGCTCGGCAATTCCTCCACTTTCCACCTCCCGGCCCACCTGACCAGCAGTGACCGGGTTGTATTCCTTTTCTGGTCCTTTCTTTTTATTTATTCTTTTCGGATTTCGATCCAACTTTTTTCTGTATGGATCTGGGGCACTTGTCCCGGTTTCCTTTTTATGTTTCATTTGTTTTTGTTTTGTAGGCAGTAGGGAGATTCCCTTTGCTTCGCTTGGGTAGATTCCCTCCGCTCCGAGGACCCGTGCTCATCCCCTACGCCAACCATCTCGGTCCAGGTTCTTCTACTTCACTCTGAACTCTAGAATTAGTCCTGTGAGGACACAGTCCGATTTAAGTGTGGGGTAGGATGCTAGAGAACCTTGCATGAACTTGATTGCCCTTGATTGTGTTTTCTGTGTGCCTCGTGATTCCATTCCAGTCTCTCTAGCATTAGAATGGCTCAGTTCTTGATTTTTGATGTTAAGTTGTTGTTCAAACTTTCATAATGATGCTTAGACTGCTTAACCTAGAACTTGAGAACCAACTTGTATACTTTGATGCTAAATTGCCTGGTCATAACAGAATTTTTAAAATCACACTTGTAGTTTGTAGCATTGATTGCTTGAAAATGGCCAATCCGACTAGCAAACCAAATGTGAGCTTTTGATCCATTGCACGTAACTTGCAATTTCAATTCTTTTTGAGTGGTTTTCTGTTTGCTTGAATGAGTTAGAATTTGCATGAGACCTACTCGAGACCACACGATGACACGAGTTCTAGAATGATAGGGCACCTAGATTCAGCTACTAAGCCAGATAGCCTACCTAACGATAAAATCCATTAGGTGTAGACCCTTGAGCTTGGCCTGTTCTTTCGGTTCGAGAATACATTACAGCCATTTCCCATTCTTTCATTCCCCGTTGATCCCCTGTGGTTGTAGTTCTAGATTGACCTACCGGAAGTCGGTTTGTGGTAACTTGCCTATAGCCATTAAACAGGTGGTCTTAGCTATTATGTCCAGACGTGTAAACCCCTCTAGCAACTAAAAGAAAGAATCGGCACAAAAGAAAAAAAATAATAGAAAAAGAAAAGAAAAGAAGCAAGTATCGAAAAAAAAATGAAAAAGAAGAAAATCAGAAAAGCCAAAAAGGTTTAAAGTTTTTAGTTCAATAAAACGTTCTTCTCCCTACAAATGGAAGAACGAAGTCGAAAGAAAAGTCAGAAAAAATTTTGTGTAAAGAAAAATAAAAAATGCTAGGTTGCTTGAGGGTATCATAGGACGAGCTGTTCATTATTCCACCCGTGTCTGGTTAGACGGTAGGAAGCCATAGGCTAGATTCGAGGGAAGTTAGTCGAAAGCTACACCGCACAAAGCCATCATCATACCACTACAAAAAAACAGCTGTTTGGCGTCGGTTGAAACGTAGCAAAATAGCGTCGGTCGGTCAACAACCGACGCTAAGTAGTTGACTTCGCGTTTTAGCGTCGGTTGATAGTCGACCGACGCTAAAATTAGCACGGCAACCGATGCTATTAGCCGTTCAGGGTTGATTTTTTGGTCTGACCGGATGGTTGGCTCAGCGTCGGTCAGAAGAAGCAATTTAGCGTCGGTCGCTGACCGACGCTAAAACGCGTGTAATTAACGTCGGCTGACACGCGTTTTAGCGTCGGTCAGCGACCGACGCTAAACCGCGAACATATAAAAACCGCCCCCAGACGCCAGAAATCAGTATGCAACTCCTCCCCAAAACATGACCGACGCTAAAACGCGTGTATGACCGACGCCAAACAGCTTTTTTTTTGTAGTGTACATTCCCATCATCCATCGCATCATAAACCCAAGTAGTGTAGAATTCGTTACACTCCTAGCAGGGAAGTCCTTCTTGACTGGATACTCGTGTTGTCACAGTGGTGGAGATGTGGTCGAAATGCAAACTTATGACAGAATTCAGTAACAGAAAATGATTGAGAGCAGAAACACGTCCTTAACACAGAGAGTGAGAGTTTCCATTATACTAAATATATCCTGTGTGAGGAGTCTGGTCGGTCAGGTCAAATTCGTGCATAATTGGTTGCTACTACTTGTCGTGTGCAGTTTATTAGTGAGACCAGGTAGTTTGGCTGATCTGTATGCATGTTAGGTTTCTTGTTCTAGGATCTATCTGTCTAATAATTCATTATGTTTGATTGAACTCCAATTTAATCGATCTTATCATTTGTGAACATGAGCATTTCTATTCAGTTTGCTTGAGGACAAGCAAAAGCTTAAGTGTGGGGTATTTTGATGACACTCGATTTGACGTGATTATCAGCCTCATTTAAGCGACATTTCCTTGCTTAAGACATGGTTTTTAGGGTAGAATAACGAATATTCAATCAATTGCCCTATCTCGTGCTGTTTGTGTTACCTTGGCCCGTTTCGGGTCTATTTGATGGTTTTCTACTTCACTCTGAAACCATCGCCAATTTCTTAATCAACCAATTCCCAATCTGTCATAAGCGGTCACGGATCGGCGGTGATTAGATTCGAAGTTCAATCAGTTTCTCTTTCATGTTGGTTTGTTCTTCATTGTTCATGTTTCTTGTCTGGATTGATCACCTAGATTAGACTCTTGTTAAGCTAAGGATAGAAGTGAACGCTCGCCTTACTTTAGAACATCAAATTGAACAGTTAACTTTATAATTGGAGCGTGCCTTTCGTAGGAATCGGTTAGGGTTAATCCACTGCAAGAGTAACTCATAAATCGTTAGTAATTCCACCAGTTAAATTAAGTCGTTGCGAGAGGCGACCGTACCCGGGCGACTAATTAATCTTGGTAGCTAGAACGGATGGAGCGAACGTTCGTCGGTCTTAAACCTAAGGGTAAGGAGTTATAGTGGTGTCTTAGAATTGATTGAATGAGAATCGAAATCCGCTGATCTGTTGATTGCCAATGCTCTGGGGAACGAAGGGGGATTCAAAGTCTAAGTTCGTCTGTCATCTCTGTTTTAATCAACCAATTCCCAATCTGTTCTTAGTTTCAATTTTTAATTTTTCTGCATTTCTTAGAATTAGAAGTCGTGGAACTCACACCACGCATGAAGTGTTTAAATCCGAGTAATTTGCTAGTTTATTTGATTAGTCAATCATTAGAAGACCCGTGGAATACGATCTACCCTAGCTTTTGTTAGCTTTGATAAAATCTTTGCTCGTGTGCAGGTGTTAAATTATTCACAATTGTGTGATAGTCAATATCTCGATTTTGTTCTTAAATTTTTAAAATTTTATAGTTCTACTAATGTTTGATGATTGTAATTTCACAAAAGATCGTTGAGATGTGAAACTGGTGTAAGAGATCGAATTACCATGTTAGGCAGATTATTAGGTTGGGATTAGTTACCAAAAGGGACCAATCAATGTTACCAAAAACGAAGTTGAATTCAATTCTGTACTTAAAATGCCAAACTTGGGAATACAGTGATCAATGGAGGCGGCCTTGTTAGTTGAGGAGTTGCTTTTATTGAGTAGGGTTGGAAATGTGGATTGTGGGTACTGTTGCTGTACCAGTAGTGTGTTGGTATAGTTACCACCAAACCAAGCTGTCAAACGGGCGGGTCAGGCGGTTGGTCAATGAGTTGGAGATTTATTGGGTCAATTTATTCATTATATTATTAGTAAACTATTTGGTAGTTTGCTTAGTTTGTAGATTTTTTTAGATGTTAAAATTGGGTTAGCTTTGAAATGTTGGCTTTAAATTAAATTTTTTATTGGATTGAGTCGGGTTAGTTTTTTAACAGCTCCGGAATTTATAGAGTCGGATTTTATTTCAATCTGATTTTGTTGAATATCTGTAACCCCGAACTTTGCATAAAGTAATTAGAGTTTCATGGGTTAACATACATATTGAAGTTAGGAAGGTGTGGGTGTATTCTTTTCCCTTTTCCTTTTTTTAGTAATAAGATTTTCTCAATTGTGTAAATTAGCTGACACGTCGTCAATAAATCATATTATATGGTATCTCATTTTCCATAAATTATACATGTACTCACTTATACATAGTGTGTTTATCTTATAAACGCACCAACCTTTTGATATGGTGTAATTTTGTTATGATGAGCTCATTTGAACGCGTTTTTTTACCTGAGTAGTGAGAACTCAAACATCTCAAATATCATTAAACATTTTAAAACCAGTCATCCTCACTACTAAATTTTGTTTGTTCACGAAATACCATTCCGTCACGATTGTGGACTAGCAAAGTTTACTGAGTGTAATGTTACCTATCAAAAAGTCAAAAGTTGAGTACGGATGCAGAAGTAAATGATATAGCCAAACCTAATTAAATTGGGTGGTTGAGGAAATGTCATTTGCACTATTTATCACAAAGTGGCTCCAATATAAGGTAACTGTTTCTATCAACGTAACTGTAAGGAATATTTTTCCTTATGAAAATAATTAAGATTTGGGAAAAATAGCACTTTGGTCCACTCTAGTAATTTACCAACTTAACATATAACCCCTATACTATAATTACTAATTTTAGGGAAAATGGTACTTTGCCCCATCTACTTTGTCAAGTTAACAAACAGCCCCTATACTATGAAATCATCAATTTACCCCTTCCTACTATGACAACCTAACAAACAGCATCTTCCTTCCAAAACTCCATTCAAAATTCCGCTAAGTGATGACTCACCAATATGATTCATCCATAATTAATGACAGTACATTGTCACATCATTACCGTTGGGTCCTTTTGTTCTAACTTTTGTCTTCGTAACGTTAAATCTAGATATATTTGCACCCGATGAAGAGAGATAGGTGACGAAGAGTTGGTCAGGGAGGTATCATGAAGAGTATGGTGAAATATGATGGATTTTAAAATCATACATTTTGTTCGTCAATTATATCCTATTTAATTGTATGTATTTATATTTTCACTTAATTAGAAAAACGCTTAGTAAGCTAATACATTACTATTGGAGCTAACATGGTATACCGAATGCGCATTAATTAACGTTTACAAAAATGAGAGTTGAAAAGGAATGACCCAAACGGTAAAATGGCTATGGGGTTATTTGTTAAATTGACAAAGTAGAGAGGGCCAAAGTGTTATTTTTCCTTAAGATTTTTTCCAACAAAAAAAAAACTAAAATGGAAGGAAAACCTCCTATTTTTGAAAACTTTGACAATCTGATAAAAAGCTGGTTTGATCCATGGCGTCCTGGAAACTCAATTAATTGGGTGGTTGAGAAAATGACATCACTATTTAATTTATCACAAAGGCAATATTATAAATGCTAGTAGACAATCTTATATGAGAACCAAAACTAGGGGTGGCAATTTTATCCAAGTCTGCGGATATCCATCCGATCATCCGATCAGATACCATTTAAATGGATATTCGATTCAAATGAATGGATAGTATACAAATCCATATAGATTGGATTTAATATGGATCAGATTTAATATGGATGGGCTTTATCCATTTACCCAAACTAAATAGCTCAAATTTCAATCTTTCTAATTCTGCCCACTTACTTCTCCAACTTACCCAAACTAAATAGCTCATTATTCATGCATATGCAACTGCCCACTTACTTCTCCCATGTTTCATGTTCTGTCACTTTATTTAAATGTTCCTTCTATTATGAGAAGTACAGTTCAGTAACTTCAGTTTCCATTGTTAAGTCTCTAAAGCCTATTGGAACATTGCTGAATAGTCAAGATAGGTTAGTTGATGGCTTAATTGAAGCTTAGTTGACATGGTCGAAAGAGAGGATGGAACTAAAGCTGCATATATAATAAAAGTCCACAGAACGGCAAGGCTATTAATTGCAATGGCCACCACCCATCTGTCTCTTCTCCACATATTTTACTTTTATACCTCAAATGAATATGTTGAGCTGATCAGCCTATGATTTGTTCTGACAGAAACTACTTCTGCACTTCTGCTTTGTTAAGGAAACTCTTTACTTTCGGGTGTATGTATATATGTGTTGCAGATGGGTTGATGGATGTAAATTGGTAATGCTTTGCAGGGGACTGAGAAGAGGCAGCAAAGGGATGAAGAATGGTTGCAGAGGAGACTGAGAATGGCGGTACTGGAACTGGAAGGGATGTAGATTTTGTTCTGTTTTCATGGCAAGTTGATTGATCACAACATGATTTTCCTTTAATGAAAATTTTGATTGCACAGCATGATGTCAAGTCGATTGCACAGCATGATTGAAATTAGATGTTGTTCTGTTTTCATGGATCAGTATTTATCATTGTTAACTTTGATTCTGCCTTTTCCATTAATATAACTTAGTATGTTATTGTTAGCATGTTAAGATGAGTAAATGGATAACCCAAATTTAATCCATATCCGACTTGAATAAATTTAAAAATCCATATCCGATCCGATCCAAATAGAATCCGACCCATATAGTGTTGATCCATATCGATCCATTTAATATGGATCGAGTTGGATATGGATAAAAAAATCCCGGATGGGTAATCGCCACCCCTAACCAAAACAAGTTGGTTTCATCCCTGGCTGTCTTGGAAACTCAAATCTCTATTGATGGACGATATCTTTTTAGTTGTTTGACATGGGAGATTGAAAATTAGAGAAAATGTAGTGATCGAGAAAAGACAGAAAAATATTTGTAAGAAGTTGGAGGATGTTAAATAAATTTCCTAGTTTAATATGCATACTCGTAGACTAAAAAATCCAGCTGATGGGTAAATCGAGCCTTACTTTCCCTGAGTGATCTCAAAATATGCGAGTGGATGGCGAATTCTTAACAACTACACGAGCTAGTCTTAAGGACAACTAAACAACTTATATCTGTAAGAGCACAGAACTCATACACTTTGTTAAGTATGATTGTAAAATCAGCCAAAAATAAACGAACATTTCATTGCAATGAGCCATTTCGAAAATTAGAGTAATGAATGTATATCGAGAAAAGACAGTAAATATGCATTTGAGACGAAGCTCTGCAGAGGAGCTCTCGTTAAAAACAAATCTTTCTAGATTTTTTTCAAAACCATATGATACTGTAGACAAAAAAGTAATGAAAATGATGTCAATTATTTTGTTTAGGTGATTCAAAATGTATAGGAGGAGGAGAAATTTTCATAATAGACAAAATTAAAAACACTATTTCTTAAACACATAAACTCAACATTATTTCTTAAACACAGAAACTCAACACTATTTGTCACAAAATAAGTAATGATATATCATTAAAAAAAATCAAAGCCTCATTAAATTTCTCTTATAATAAACAACTAGTTTCTATTTGGTGTCAATTTTACCATTTCAAAATTAAGTTGATTTAATATAAAAAAATAAATTATGCTATTTTGGTCCTCATGTCAGAGAGCTTCTTCGAACAAAACAAAATAACTTCTTAAGGTATTTTTTTTCAATATATACTATTCCATATTCGTAAATCAAATCAATTGAGCGATTACTTGTCAATTTTTTTTTTTGTTATATAGATATTAGATTATCACTGGCCCAATATGCCTTATTGGCCGATTACTTGAAATGAGAGGGATCCCCAAATACCTTACTGAAAGAACACCAAGTCTAAAACCCGAAAAAATCGCTCATATTAGCCAGACTAGTAGCAGGAATATCAGCATTGGAAATATCACATTTTTCCGAGTTGACCTTCAAACCAGACCAGGAATAAAAAAAAATTGGGTTGAAACAATTACTTCCAAACCATAAAAACTGTCATTAGTGAAAATCATCATATCATCTGCAAAAATAAAGTGAGTCAATTTAAGCTTCAAAACAATGAGGATGGTAAGAAAAATTTCAAGACAACCCTTCAATGTCCAATAAACGGGATAAACCTTAAACAGCAATAACAAAGAGATGGGGAAAGAGGATCTCCATGTTAGCTGGGATGAAATCGCGAAGACCTCTATTAAGAGAAACGCTATAAGAAGCAGTATGAACACAAGCCCTCAACCAACCTAAACAATTAGTAGGGAAACTCATCGCCTCAAAAATATTAAAAAGGTATCCCAATGTACAGAGTCAAAAGCTTTCATGAGGTCCACTTTGATTGTACATCAAGGACAAACCCCAACAAATTACGTCAAGGAAGATTTGTTGCAATCCAAATACCCATGATGTGAATCCAAAGTAAAAAAAAAAACGGTTTAAGAAAAGAGACTTGTAGGAGACATCCCAACTTGAATTATGATCCAATTGAATTTCAATGCTAAAACTAAATAGATTTTTTATCGTTGAAACAACATTTGAATGGTTAGGAATGCGTTGAGTGTTAATTCTATGAAGAATATTGATATCAAAGTGTTATATACAGTATCCTAGAGGAGAGACAATTTCGAAAATAGAAATGTTATTTTTCTCTTTCAAATTGTTTATTCTTCCCTTTAAATGAAATTTAAAATTATATATTGCATCGCTTATAGGTCGCAGACGGACAGGTAAATAGCTAGTATGAATTTAAAAATTGAATCATTTATATGATTTGCATGGATTGATGATGACATGTTGTCTCCAGGATTCTAGAAAGTTAATTTCAAAAATTGCATCAAAAGGTGGACGTGCCGGAGTGGTTATCGGGCATGACTAGAAATCATGTGGGCTTTGCCCGCGCAGGTTCGAATCCTGCCGTCCACGTTATTTTAGCATTTTTTGGATAACTTTTCTCGAACTTGTTCTTTAATCTAATTGTCAGAATTTCAGGTCATTTGATCAATTATGTAACTTTACTCTCGGTCTTTTTTTTTAAGTTAATATCTATTTCAGTATATGTGTGAATAATCTCAATTCAAGCTTTGGATAAACACGTAAGATATGAGCATTGAATAAATATGAGTGCAAACAAAATGTAACAAAGACGCATCACCACAACAAAAAAATACTTGTTAGGCGATTTTGTTTTTAAAAAAATTGTTTGTTTATTTAGTACCTATATAAATATTTGTTAGGAGTTGGAGGATGTAAATTTTCTAGTTTGATATGCATACTGATAGACAAAGAAAGTAATGGAAGACAATTATACAATTTTTTTAGGGGATCTCAAAATTTCTAGAAGGAAGAAACATTCTCATAATAGATAAAGTTAAAACTTATGGTTCTCAACAGTAATAGGATTCTGAACAGTAGGTTGAGTCTGTAAACCTTTGTTTTGTTCTCTTCTCCCTCTGACAATGCGGGTGCCATCCCACTTGTTTCTGTCTAGTTGTTATTTGATGTATACATTTTATCCGGGTCTTCACCAAGTGGTGTTTGGTACATTTGATGAATGAGAATTAAGGTATTCATAAAAAAAAACCTATGGTTCTCAAACAAAGAAACTCTAACATTATTTGTCACAAAACAAGTAATGATATATCATTATAAAAAAAATTCAAAACCCCAATAAATTTCTCCAATAACAAACAACTAGTTTCTATTTGGTGTCAATTTTACTATTTCAAAATTAAGTTAATTTAATATAAGAAATCAATTATGCTAGAACAAAACAAAACAACTTGTAAAGGTATTTTTTCCACTATATACTATTCATATTCATAAATCAATCAATTGGGCGATTACTTATTAAATCTATAAATACATTAAAGGAGAAATCTTCTTTTTCAGTTGACACGTCTGCTTTTTGAGGATTTTAGAGCTACTCCTTCATTCTAGGAATTATGGTATTTTGGATAAAAATCGATTCTGATATACAAAAAATTTTAATTATTTTCTCATGGCCAAGAATCAAACTCTCAACCTTATGGTTAGGAGACAAAGTGAACAACCAACAATGCCACACCTAATGATTAAAATACGTTATTCTTTAATCAAAGAAAAGTGACACTATTTTTAACATAACAATAAGAAAACAAAACTATAATACTTATGTTTATCATATCCCCAACGATTGATAACAAAGTTATATTTTTTACCAACCTATGAATTAAATTATTATATATTAAAAAGTAGAAATAAAAAAGGTAGAAAAAATTCAACGACACATCTAAGTAATATAAATAAAAATAATTTTCCACTAAAATATTAACACAAAAAATCGGCTAATGGGCCGATGCTAATCTAGTTTTTCATATATAGATAATAGATTATCATTGTCCCATTGACCAACTACTACAAATGAGAAGGTGCCCCAAATACCTTATTGGAAGAACACCAAATCTCAAACCCAAAAAAGTGCTCATATGAGTCAGACTACTAGTAATAATGTCAATACTGAAAATATCACATTTTTTCGGGTGACCTTTAAACTAGACCAGGAAGTGGGTTGAAACAATTACTTTCAAACCATAAAAAATTTTGTTAGTGAAAATCATCATGTCATCCGCAAAAGCAAAGTGAGTCAGTTTAAGCTTCAAACACTGAGGATGGTAAGACAAATTTCGAGACAACCTTCAATGTCCAACAAACGAGATAAACCTTAAATAGCAATAACAAAGAGATGGGGAAAAGAAGATCTCCATGTTAGCTTGGAAGAAACCGTGAAGACCTTTATTAAAAGAAACGCTATAAGAAGCAGTATGAACATAAGCCCTCAACCAACCTAAGAAAATAGCAGAGAAACTCATCGCCTCAAGAATATTAAAAAGGTATTCCCAATGTATAAAGTCAAAATCTTTCATGAGGTCCACTTTGATTGTACATCAAGGACAAACCCCAACACGATTACGTCAAGGAAGATTTGATGCAATCCAAATACCCATGATGGTGAATCCAAAAGTAAAAAAAATGAAACGGTTTAAGAAAAGAGACTTGTAGGAGACATCCAACTTGAATTAGGATCCAATTGAATTTCAATGCTAAAACTAAATTGATTTGTTATCGTTGAAACAACATTTGAATGGTTAGGAATGTGTTGAGTGTTAATTCTATGAAGAATATATATAGTATACTAGAGGAGAGACAATTTCGAAAATAGAAATGTTATTTTTCTCTTTCAAATTGTTTATTCTTCCCTCTAAATGAAATTTAAAATTATATGTTGCATCACTTATAGGTCGTAGACGGACAGATGAAAAGCTAGTATGAATTTAAAAATTGAATCGTTTATGTGAAAAGTTTGCATGGATTGATGATGACATGTTGTCTCCAGGATTCTAAACGGTGATGACATGTTGTCTCCAGGATTATAGAATGTTAATTTCAAAATAAGCATCAAAAGGTGGACGTGCCGGAGTGGTTATCGGGCATGACTAGAAATCATGTGGGCTTTGCCCGCGCAGGTTCGAATCCTACCGTCCACGTTATTTTGGCATTTTTTGGATAACTTTTCTCGGACTTGTTCTTTAATCTGATAGTCAATATCTATTTCAGTATATGTGTAAGTGGAATAATCTCAATTCAAGCTTTCGAT